>CAOLHI010002328.1:0-268681 GCA_948474755.1 Ctenosaura bakeri
TGAAGATTTAAGATAACATATCCGAATTAATCTTGGGCGTGCATAATCAAGATGCTGTCGCAGGTTTCCGTATCAGCATGTCAGCTTAAATCTCATTACACATTGGAGTTAGGGTGGAATGAAAAAAAGAAAATTGTGCCAAAATCCCCACTCGGTGGGGGGAAGGTTCTGGGAGATGGAGTTCAAAAGAGTAATTTTTCCTACCTCTGGGATAGCTTATGCTTGTTACTTGGGAATCCTGCCCTGGATCTTAACCCTTCTCTGCAAGCTTTGTGAAACCTAGCAGGCCAGCGGAAGGAGAATGGAGCAATCTCTCTCTTCTCCACTAACCTGTTTGATGGCTTGGACACCATTTCCACTCTCCTATAGCAAAGAGACAGTTGTTTAATATAAAGCTGCCATTAAATCAGGGATGGGCAGCTGCAGAGGATGAAGGGGAAACCGTTCCGCTCCCAGAAGAACAAAAACAGCAACTCCTCCCTCATAAAAATAGCTAAAAACCTACACCTAGATTCTAAAAATGGGGGGCTTTTAGATATTGATATTTAGATAGATATTTTACATATCTATGGTTGCTCCTGAAGCTTTTCTGGCCAGTGTGTGACCAAAGAAAGAGGTATTTTTGGGTGAGTGGGGGACAGGGATGTGTTACCCATGTTGTTATCTGCTGTTATTTTGACGAACATGTCCAAGATCCCTGCTTATCCACGTCTCACCTCAGGTCTTGTAAACTGGGAGCTGTGGCTTCTTTGATTGAATCCAGTCTCTGTTAAGTCATCTTGGCTTCTAGGGAGAGTTCAGGCTTGATTTGCTTTAGGACTCATTTATTTGCCTTTTTAGCAATCCAGGGTGTGCACCAAACTCCTCTCCAGCACATTTGAAATACACTGATTTTCCTCCTGTCTGCTTTCTTCGCTGTCCAGTTTTTGTAACCCCACACAGAAATCAGGAAGAAGAAAAAAACTATGGCCTGGATGATTCTGGCTTTTGGGATCTAGTGATATATCTTTTAACACCTGAGGATCTGGAGAACTGACTCTTGCCCCCACTCTGACTTAGCAGGGTTTTCAGGGAGAACGACCGACGTCATTCCTGCAATTCGGGCAAGATACCCGGCCTTCTCGAAAACCAAACCCTCTTCCGCCACCAAATCCAGGTTCCGTCAGCGCCTCTGCCAAGCACACATTTGCAATCTGCAAGAGGCTAATAAAAGCCCAATATGTTCCCCTAAGTGTTTACAGCTGGGATGAAACCGGGAACAGACACCAGACGATGCCACACACGGAGAAGAAAAGATGGAGAAAGCCTTGGAGCCAGATGGGTCAAGAGATTAGGGAAGTGTTTTGCTGAGTTGTGCCTGAGTGTTATGAATCAGCACAAAAAAGCCCTTAGTAACACCCTTATCTGGAACAGGGATTTAGCTCCCTGGGTGCAGAGCAGCAGGACCTGCCCCTGAGCGGCTGAATTTTTCAGAAAGGCACCGTCCTGAAAAATACAGCATCCAGCAAGGATAGGTCAAGATAGAAGGCAGAAGATAAGAGCACGGAAGCCAGCCGTGAAGGAAAAGTTCTTCAAGTATAAAGATATAACAGTAGATACCAAAGTCAGAATCATTCGGGCTATTCTATTTCCAGTTTTTCTGAATTCTGACTTTGGTATCTACTGAACTATCCTTACACTTGGAGAACTTTTTGGGTTCCTTCAGGGCTAACTTTTCGAGTCTTAGGCCATTTCTGCACTACACTCTTACAGCACAATTATTCTACCTTCAATGGCCCCTCCATAAACTGCAAACTCCAGGATTCCATAGGATGTTGAAAGTGGAATAACTGTGCTGTAAGAGTGTAGTGCGGAAATGGCCTTAGTTACCTTTTCTGAATGGCTGTGAAAGCTGGGCAGCAAAGAAATCCGGCAGGAAGAAAATCTTATTTGAAATGTGGTGTTAGAAAAGAGTTCTATGGATACCCTGGACTGCTAAAAAGACAAATAAATGGGACTGAGAGCAAACCAAACCGAAATTCTCTCTGGAAGCCAAGATGACTAAACCGAGACTGTTGTACTCTGGAGATGAGACAATGTGACTCATTAGGAAAGACGATAACACTGGGCAAAGTGGAAGGCAGTAAGAAAGGAGACTGAGCTACAGGTGGACCGATTTAACCACGGAAGCCACGGCCCTGTCTTTGCAAGAGCTGAGCAGGGCAGTGGACGACTGGAACTCCTGGAGGTCTCTCATTTAGAAGGTCTCCATAAGTTGAAGTCAACTTGATCGGCAAGTAACCACAACAAGGAGGAGGACAGTTAGGGGTGAAGACGCTGACACAGGTCTCTCTCAAGCTTCTGTTTTTCCTTCTGAATTCAACCTGGAGGCTCACATCACACCTATCCTGAAAAGACCTGACTTACTAATTACATGTGCTGTGTGCCTCCAAGTCGTCTCCAACTTATGGAGACCCTAAGGTGAACCTATCATGGAGTTTTCTAGGGCTGTGAGTGTGTGATGTGCCAAAGGTCACCCAGTGGGTTTTCACTGCCAAGCAGGGAATCGAACTCTGGTCTCCAGGGTTATAGTCCAGTGCTCAAACCACAAGACCATGCCGGCTCTCCTTAATTACATGTACATCCTGCCTTTTCTCCAATTAGCAAAAGTGGCATAAGGAGCTCTATTTGCCACCTTTGGCAAGAGCTTCACCACAGCCCTGCAAGGTAGGGTGGACGGCAAGAGAGTCTGCCTGGCCCCAGATCACCCAGAAAATATGATGGTTCAGTGAGGACCAGTAGAAGCCAGTTGCTCCATGGGTGATGAATCTGCTCTGGATTTTAGTCTGAACTGCCTGCAATAGGTTCAGCACCTTGCATGGCTCCTTTAAAGTTCAGACTCAGACTGGACTTGTCTTCCCACTGGCACTAGAGCTTTCAGCTACCATGGAGGAACTTGAACCTGATGGCTCCCAAGTCCTAGGCCAAGACTTAAACCAGAGAACGTGAATGACCTGCCCCTGAAGAAGCCCAGAATTTCTGATTTTGGAAATTAAAGGAGGATCAGATCAAAACAAGATGGCAGATACTTACGGTCAAGCCCATTCAAGTAGCGCATCCGAATTTCACAGTGGCCCCACACGGCGCTCACCACCGGGTAGAGCTTTTTCCCTTTCAGTCCCCGGAAGGCAACTCCCATATATTGCCCATCCACAATGAAACTCAGCGTCCCATCGTCCATGTCCAGCACCACCAGAAAAGTGTCCGGCACAATGAAAGTCTCGTCAGGCTCCAGGAAAGCCGGATAGGTTTTACTGGGCTGGTTCTTCCCGTCGTGGTAGAGCCGGTTCCGCCCGAGGTCCCACCCCCAGGACTCGTGGTTGTTCCCCACAAGGGTGGTGTAACCCACCGAGTGCAAGGGGGCATCGGCCGTGGCCACCCCCACCACCGCGTGGGTGCCCCGTTGCCTCATGGCCCACGTGATCTGCCAGACATGAAGGCCCCGCGTGTAACCGACCTTCCCCCGGATGGCATCTGTGCTCTGCGCCACCGGATGCCGGTGAAAGATAAGCTTGTCATCCTCCTTCACAAAGACGTTGAGCGACCGGTCATCGTTGTTCCACGAGTGCATCAGCTGGACGTCGTAGGAGACAGCCGGCATATCCAGGAGCAGGTCCAGCCGGGCCGGCTTGCAGTAGTCCAAGCCTTGAAGCGCGTGCTTCAGCGGCCGGTAAGCCGGGTCCCTCATGTCCACCGTCTTTATGCCACCTGTCACCTTCTGTCCCATCCTGATGCTTGCCGGTCACCTATTTATAGATCGGCTCATCAATCGACCTTCCGCTGGCTGCTCACGGCCGTCATCCAGGCCTTTAACGAAAGGTGCCGGAAGGTCAGGCTGGAGGTGGAAGGGGAGAAGAAGAGCGGTTGCTACGAAACCTGGCTGAAACGATGAGACTGCCGATCAGTATTGCCTAATGGAGGGAAAGAAAAACAAGAGGGAACAGTTAAACATTAAAGAAGGCACAGTATACACAGAGACGCTGGCTGAAATGATGGAGGAGATGATCTATCACCCCATCAGGCAGAGAGGAGAGAGACAAAGACTTGTTTCCTATCAGCTCTGGTACAAAAAAATTACTAATATTGCCACTGATTGAATGGTACGGCTGCCAGCATCCTTTGTTGGAAGCATTGTTGCGTTCTAAGCCTGAGCCGTGTTCTTCAACAAAGAAGGTTCCAAGTTCTGAAAAAAGAAGTATGTGTTGGAGAAGAACTTGGGACAATGGCTTGTTTGGATGACAGCTCCTGGAATGCCCCAGAAGGCCCTGGTAGCTGAGGAATTCTGGGAACTACTGTCCAAAACAAGTCACTTTCCCAAGCTCTGCATTGCAATATGTAGACCAAAGTCTGGTCCTCCAGAGGTTTTGGCTTCAGCTCTCAGAAGCCACCACGAGTGAGGCCAAAGCTCAGGAATTCTGAGAGCTGAAGTGCCAAAACAGATGGATTTGGGAACTACCAGTACGGACCAGTCAGTGTGGGGAGAAGGCGAGGCAAAACAGGCAGAAATGCTAGGACACCGTGGCTGAGCGGCCATCAGATGGGTTCTTGGAAGCATGCAGCCTGCAAAGTGTGGTTGAGATAACAGCAACTGTGGAGCATTTTTTAAAAAACCGGCCTTCCATCTTGCCCTCTCACTCACCATTATCTCTGAACTAGCCATGGTTTCCCTCGCCTTGAACACCCCACAGCAGGAGTGAGGCAACTTGTGGCTCCCTCCAGGTGTTGCTGAATTGCAATGCCCACCGTCCCTCAACACTGGCTATCCTGGCTAGGGCGGATGGGCACTGCAATCCAAAAAGGAATGGAGGGTCATAAGCTGTGGCCCCTAGAGGCACAGAGTGGCTTTGTTACTAGAGACAGGGAAAAGTACTCTGTATGTGCTCGGAGACAATTCAAAGATATATGCAGCTTGCCCGAACCAGACTAAATTCCCATCTTGTCCTGTGTTGTGTTTCCCTGAAGTGGCTGATCAAACACATTTCAAGAACACATACGCAGGAAATGGTTAGACAAAGAGCTACGGGTAAGCCCTAGATCTTTTTAAAGCATCTTAGCAGCACTTCATTGTAAACTCTTTTGTTTGAGATTTAAGCAAGTTCCCCCCACTTTCCCCCCAAAAAGGTCTCCCATTCTTGCATGTACATGCATGCATGCATTTCAACACCACACTCTTAACTGGAGACCACTAACCTTGATGGGTCAAGCTTAGCCCAGTTTCTGAAGGCCACTTTCTTTTCCCAAACCTTCTACGTGGTCTAATTCTTATTTTAACCTAGCAGTGATGCCTTGGAGAAATCCACACACAGCCATCCAAACAAGCCAGAAAAGGAGCTCATCGTTCTGTTGTTCACGGTCCATCCGCGCATGGCAAAAAAAAAATTAAAGACTTGAAGAAGCCGCCAGAATCTCCGCAAGAAGCACATGTGTGTGTGGCGAAACAGAATTGTGAAACCACAGATGGACACGCTGCTTTGCTTGTCTTAAAAGGATCCCCCAACCAATCGAGACAGAGGAGACTTGAAAATGAACTATATCTTACAGAACGTATAAATTTCTTGGCCAAATCTTTTATTTCCCAGGGCAGAGTTCGGGGAGAGGCTGAAATTTTGCACCATGTTGGTACTCCCGGAGATGGCTTATACGCAGACAAAATGCAAACGGGTCAAAACAGAACCACTAACTCTCCGCTCCGTTCCTACACAAGCCATCTTCTGTACGGCAGAGACGCCAGACCGAGCTTTTCGTGTGTGGTGATGCTGGGCGAAAGAGATGGCAAAAACCCACCCATTTTTATTTTTTTTTAAGGCCGAAAGGGTGGGAACTTGCTTTCGAAGAAAAAAAAAAGGGTTTAACACATTTCCTGGAGTGAGGCAATCTTGCGGAAACCCAGCCAGCTGCAGTCACAACCGTAACTTATGACCAAGATTTTGCTGGGTATGGAAAAATGTGCTCGAGCGTGAATCAGACCTTGTGCGAATAACACATCCGCACAGAGAAAATATTCTTCAAAAAAGCACCCCAGCCCCGAAAGCAAGGGGAGGGGTGGTACAGAATGACAGCAATGGAAAGATTGGGCAGTGATTCACATCTGATACCCAGGAAGACAAACACCGAGATGTTTCCAGGTCTGGTTTTTCATGCCTATTTGATTTTTCAAAGTCATCTGAAGGGATTCACACTTATTTTGCACGCTGCGTGTCCTCTGAGGCTTAGGAACAGCAAGGTAGGGCTTGAATTTGAGATATGGCACGTGTGATAATGCACTGAACTAGCATGCAATTAATAGTGTGTTCCAGCTGCCAAGCTGTACCCAGTGTGCAACTTAAAAACAACAACCCTTTTACCTACAGGCATAATAGTACGAACTAAATTGCCACAAAATTCTAAAAAATATGGCAAACAGGCTGCTATCAGCTTGACTGTTTATAACGGTTATATCCTGCCCAATCCACCCTGAAAACTTTACAATAGCAATAGCATTTATTTCTATACCGCTTATCAACTGAGTGTTATCTAAGCGGTTTACAATGTGTTCTTAGCTAACTGCCCCCAACAAGCTGGGCACTCATTTTACCAACCTGCGGAAGGATGGAAGGCTGAGTCAACCTTGGAGCCCGGCAGGATCGAACTCACAACCTTGTGGTTGCAGTACTAGCATTTAACCACTGCGCCACCAGGGCTCCTACAAGAGGAGTAGGCAACCACTGACCTTCCCCATCTTGGACTACAACTCCCAGTATCCTTCACCATTAGCTATGCTGATCAGGGAGCTGAATTCCAACAATGCCTGAAGGATCACAAGTTGTCTATCCCTGCCTTACGGGAAAGTTCCTCACATACTTTCCAGCAATTTGAGTTTTCCAAAAAAATGTTTTTTTCTGATACTCTAAATAATGTCGTTTATCTTATCTCATACTCCACCTCTCTCCCAGCAAACTCATAAAAATTTAAAATAAAGTTCAGCTAAAATCTGATTTTACAAAAAGTTAAAAAATGATCTTACAAAAAGTTTGGGGAAAAAAAACAAGGAAAGAATTAAATGCTACCATTACTGTGGCTGATAATTCTAAATGACCTTCCCCAAATTGTGAATGGAAGGATTCGACAGTATGGGGCCACATCAGTTAAAGTGGAATTATAGTGCTATAACAGAATAGTGTGAACAGGCTCCAAAGCTGGCTTGCTACCTACAGAGTCTACCTAGTTCTAGTTTTCAAAAAAGTAGCCATGTTAGTCTCTCGCAACATAAAAAGGAGGAAGGAAGGGGAGAAATAAAAGGAATGTGGCAGCGCATTTAATATTAACTATTTTTTGTTTTAGCAAAGCAAAAGCTAGTTAGTTTTTGTTAGTTTTGAGTTTTTGTTTTCGTTCAGCTATAGCGACTTCTGCAGATGTAACATTCTGGTGTTGTTTCAAGGCTAGGGTCCTGGAGTCCTTTCACACCACACAATTACGGTGCTTTCATTCCACTTTATAACTGCCATGGTAACAGCCTATGGAATCTTGGAATCTGCAGTTTAGGGGACTGTATTTCGAATTCGCAGCCAGGATACTTTACTGCCAAACTACAAATCCCAGGATTCCATGAGATGCCACCGGGGCAGTTAAAGTGGAATCGAAGCACTATAATGTGAAAGGAACTCAGAGCCAATTCTACCCAAATGAAACAAATTCTACTCAAACCATCCATGGTCAGTGATTCGCCATTGCTGGCTATATGGGGCACCTGGACTGGGGTGCAACCTACCGGGAGAGGGCCATGGAAGATGGATTAATCACTGACACCAACCCCCATTTTCTGCAAGGTTGCTCCAGAGGGTAATGTGGGGTGGGCAACTGTACCATGTCCAGCAGATGCTGGGATTTTCCAGGGGCATGCAGACTATAGGAGTGTCAATAGGAGTATGGTGTCTAGATTGAGGGAGGTACTGGTACCACTCTACTCTGCTTTGGTTAGACCCCATCTTGAATACTGTGTCCAGTTCTGGGCACCCCAATTCAAGAAGGATATTGACAAGCTGGAGCAAGTCCAGAGGAGGGCGACCAAAATGGTGAGAGGCCTGGAAGCCCTGAAGCCCTATGAAGAATGGCTTAGGGAGCTGGGTATGTTTAGTCTGCAGAAGGGAGGTTAAGAGGGGCCATGATAGCCGTGTTTATATATCTGAAGGGATGCCATGTTGAGGAAGGAGGGGGCTTGTTTTCTGCTGCTCCAGAGACCAGGACAAGGAGCAATGGATTCAAGCTGCAGGAAAGGAGATGCCACCTGAACCTCAGGAAGAACTTTCTGACAGTCAGGGCTGTCCGGCAATGGAATCTGCTGCCTCGGAGTGTGGTGGAGTCTCCTTCCTTGGAGGCTTTTAAGCAGAGGCTGGATGGCCATCTGTCGGGATTGATTTGAGGGTGTTCCTGCATGGCAGGGGGTTGGACTGGATGGCCTGTGTGGTCTCTTCCAACTCTGAATTTCTATGATTCTATGATTCTATGACTACTGAAAAACAAAACCCCCAAACCCAAAGGGACAGGAAGACCACTTCTGGTTCTCAAAGAAATTGGCATTTTTCAAAGTAGCCTTGAAATCTATTTAAAAGATAAAATGCTGCCCCAAGAGGCTTCCAGGGACAGCAAACCATTCTTTTTGGCTGGAAGAAGGCTGGCCTAGGGATTCTGGAAGTGTGGAGAGCCACCTAAGCATCTTTGGGGGGCACATCTTGCCCAACCCAAGGGATAGGGAAAAGAGTTCCCCAAGACCCAAGGCTTTTATCTGTCCCTCTTTTGTCCTCTCTAGGGTTGCAGGACCCAGAGAAGGATGGGCTTGTGCCCAGCTAAGAAGGTGGCCTGGAGCTACCTGGACATGTCCGTGTGCCTCCGCTCAACCACAACCCAGCTGGACTGGCACCAGCTCAGACAGAGCGCTCTAATTAAAGGGGAACCAAAAAGACGCGGCTGCCAAGGAAGCCTTGAAGCAGGCCTGAGTATATTTTGGGCAAGCGGAAAGCAACACAACCAACATGTGCCCCAGGAGAGGTTGGACAGATGCTCAAAGACGTTACAGACATGCGGTTTGTACAGTTAAAGACTGCATTTATCCACATTTTGTAGGGGTTAGCGGCTTCCACATCAATGAGATGCGTGCGGCAAACCCACTTTTGGGTTCAAGTCTGAACTGCAAAGACATCACCCAAGATGCACCAAAATCAGTTCAGCACCTTGGATAGCGCTTTTAAAAGTCCACTCTAAACTCCAGAATAAATTCAGCACCCAACGGATATGGAAGCTGTTAATGGACACTGTAATATTTAATTTGATTTATAAGCCGCTTTCCTCCCAACATTGAACGCAAAGTGACTTACAAGGTTAAGTTAAAACAAAATAGCCAGAACAGTATATGGTCCAAAAAATTTAAAAACCACTGAACAATTAATCCAACTAAAATATCAATTTAAAAACAACTAAAAACATGTTGAATACATTGACATTGGCCCTTCTTTTATGCTGATCTATAACTGTAATAAAATATTGAATTGACAGAGGCCCATTTGCCTGGATCAGTATGCAAAGGGATCTTTGAGATTAACAGGGAGAAAAAAAGTTGGGCAAACCGGCCAGTCTCTGTGCCAGAGGATAAACTGACATAAATTGCAGAATGCTTCAATCTCAGAACTCAGACTTTCAGTCTCAGACCTTGAATAAAAAGCACTCCAAAGGAAGACCAGAAAGAGAAACAGCAAAATTGGAACATATCCACAAACTCCAATTGGGTTGAACAGAGACAAAAGCTTCTGCTACCGATTCTCTCAGTTAGTTGCAAAGCTGCTACAAGATCCCTCTGCATATTTATTTTTTTTATTTATTATTTATTTGTATCCCGCCTCTCCATATGGATCAAGGCGGCGAACAACTTACAAATAGCATGTATTTCGATACATTTTTCTATACATGCCCCCAACAAGCTGGGTACTCATTTTACCGACCTGCGAAAGGATGGAAGGCTGAGTCAACCTTGGAGCCAGGCAGGATTGAACTCACAACCTTGTGGTTGGAGTACTGGCATTTAACCACTGCGCCACCAGGGCTACACATTGCATATAAAAGCAGTGCTATTTTATTTTACTTATATCCCATTTTTCTCCCATGTGACACCCAAAGTGGCTAACGTTGTACGTTAAAACAGCTAACGCAATCTGTAATGCAAACAACGTTTAAAAAGCATTTAACAATCAGCTTACTAAACACGTCCAGACCTTTCAGATATAAAGAACGGCACAACTTCTCCAATACCCAATGAGTTAAAAGCCAAAAGGCCTCTTTAAAGAGGAAGATCTTTGCTTGTAGGAGAAGAGAGTGCACAGAGGAGGCCAAAGGGGCCTCCCTTGGGAGGGAGGGTCTCCCCTGTGTCTTTAGGGGATGAACTGTATCCAAAGAAATAAGTTTATAGCCAGGAAAGCTCATGCCACACTCCCCGAGCTACCCATTTTACAGCTGGTTTCCACCCAGGCCATTTCCACCCTGCACTGTTGTAGTGCTATTATTCCACTATCAACATCCTATGGAATCCTGGGGTTTGCAGTTTAAGGAGAGGCATTTAGAATTCTTAGCCAGAGAGCTCTTTGGCCTCAGTAAACTACAACTCCCCGAATGCCACGGGATGTTAAAAGTGGAATAATAGCACTGTAACCGTGTAGAAATGGCCCCAGTTTCTTTTGATGCTTCCCATCAATGGTAAAAATGCCCCACAAAAACCACACACAACTTCAGCAGGAGGATAGGCAACTTTCGAAATGATTCATTCTTGCATAGGAAAAAAAAAGAGAGATCAGGATTCACAACCTTCCACGAAACTCATTTTAATCCTTATTTACACTTTGTTATCAGTTACAGTTTCCTCCCCGTTGTCCTGATCTGTTCCGGAGGAGAATTTATAAATTTGTCTTAGTGGTTTAAGTGAGGGCGCATGATGCTCGGAGACCCGAGTTCGACTTCCTGCCCCACCACAGAAACCCACAGGTTGACATTTAGTAAGCCGCACTCTCTCAGCCTCAGAGGAAGGCGGTTGCAAACGCTCTCTGAGCAAACCTTTCCAAGAAAACCCTCAAAGAGGGTTGAGGTCAATAGGAGTGGATTTGAAGGCACACAACAACAATTTAAATTCAGGAGAGCCATTACTTGTGAATTTCTTCTGCCTGACTGAATGAGTCCTTCCCAACCCCCGTTTGTGCAAAACATGTGCAAAAACCCTTAAATGCTTCTGCAGGCCTGCACCAAGCCTCCCGTCCTGCTTGTCTGCAACATGCAGCACATGTTGTGTGTTTTGTCCCCTCAAACCAGGTTGCCAGGTCAAAACAATCTCAAGCCCCAAAATTTCAGGGCTAAACCAGAGACTTAGGGATTACTTCTTGCAATATCATGGTGCTGAAGACGTTGCCACGCATAGAATCATAGAAATGTAGAGTTGGAAGAGACCCCAGGGGCCATCCAGTCTAACCCCCTGCCATGCAGGAACACCCTCAAAGCACTCCCGACAGATGGCCATCCAGCCTCTGCTTAAAAACCTCCAAAGAAGGAGACTCCACCACACTCCAAGGCAGCCTATTCCACTGCTGGACAGCCCTGACCATCTGGAAGTCCTTCCTGAGGTTCAGGTGGAATCTCCTTTCCTGCAGTTTGAATCCATTGCTCCTTGTCCTGGTCTCTGGAGCAGCAGAAAACAAGCCCTCTCCTTCCTCAACCACCGGGGCACAGAGCTGTGGCTCTTGATCTCTTCTTTACCATGGACCCCCTTTTAAATGTCACCTTATGCATTCTACAACAGACCAAAAACAACGGAGCCACTGAAGGTCAGAAGAAAAAGATTTCTGGCCCTCCTGCCGCATCGAAGCATGAACTCAAGGGGCCTCATAATCTCTGGTTAATGAAGCTTGGGCTAGATCTTTGGAAGACACCCCTCGTTCTCTGGTACACCTCTGTCTGCAGCAGCTGGGACTAGAGGCTCCCATGTCAGTGGGACGGTGAATCCACTCCTGGGTTTTGGAGACAGAATTCACAAAACGCTAGTCAGCTCCTTCAAAGTTCAGGACCTAACCCCAAGCAGATTTGCTCTCCCTCTCACAGGAAAGCCACCAGCAGCTGCTAGTCTTTGCAGAGCGATTTATCAGCTGTTACCTTTTTTGGCTCTTCAGAAGAAAAACCAAGCAGTAGAAAGAAGTGTTACCGAGTTGGTTTCGGTGGTTAGGACTGGCTGCGATGCTTCCTTTGAAAGAAAAAAAAAGATACCTAATTTAAATTGTTTCAGGGCCCGCTAAGAAAACACAGACAAGTGTATTGCAGAGTTTGGGGATTCCCAAACCATCTGCAGTAGAGGCACCGTGAAATGAAGGTGGCCAAAAAGACCCCGAAGGTGAGTCTGCCTGCTGCCCCCCTGCATGAGCACCGCCTGCTACCTGCGACTTTAGGTTTGTAACTTTGTGACCGCTTGTCTTCAGCTTGCATTCTTCAGCGACAAAAATGCATCTCACATTAGACATCAAAACCAGCACCAGGAGATTATGGATGGAAGGAGTAACGTTTTCTGACGACTTTCGAAAGGTATCCTTTCGTGACATTTGGAAGAATTTCATTCCAGCTTTTATGCCATTCTCTTCTCAATTGCAAGAGGTTCTCATCCAAAACAGTAGGCAAAAGAAATAAGAAAGTAAACGAGCAACCACAATATTTGAGGTGCATTTAAATTTTTCATTATCCAATGGGATATAGGCCATCCTGTTTCAGGCTGGTATAATGGTTTGAGCATTGGATTACAACCCTGGAAACCAAGATTCAATTCCCCACTCGTCCATGGAAACCCGCTGGGTGAACTTGGGAATGTCACATATTCTCAGCCCCAGAAGATCCTATGATAGGGTCGCCAAAAGTTGGAAACCCTTTAAAGGCACACAAAAAGAACTTCAGCAACAATCTTCTGTGCTCTACATTGGACAAACAGGACAGCAAGAGGACTAATGGACACAAATCTGGCTTTAGAAATGGCAGTATCCAAAAACCAGGTGCAGAACCATAGGGTCACAAGAGACCACAATGGCCATCCAGCCTCTGTTTAAAAACCTCCAAAGAAGGTGACTCCACCACACTCTGAGGCAGCGTACTGCACTGTTGAACAGTTCTTACCATCAGGAAGTTCTTCCTAATGTTTAGATGAAATGCCTTTTCCTGCAGTTTGAATCCATTGCTCCGTGTCCTAGTCTCTGAAGCAGCAGAAAACAAGCTTGTTCCATCTTCAACATTCCAGCCTTCCTGGACGCACAGTAAGGGATTTACAGGGAAACTCAGACCTGGCTGCAGTCCCCCAAAATGCTAGCATGCAGACACCGTACCATACGACATAGCCCAGAGTCCTCTGGGGTATAACCCATGCTATGTAGTATCCACACACAAGAGTCAGCAGGGGAAAGGTGGCATGGGAAGAGAAAAACAACACTTGAGGTTTGAAAAGACTAATAAAAAAAACGGAGGAGGGAGAGAATTTTGACTTTTAGCCTCTTTCCGGGACGCCTTTGTTGCACAAAGCATGCTGGAGAATGGCTACGGGAAATCTAATAAGGAGGATTAAGCAACGCTCCTCCACACTCCAAACAAAACCGTGTCCATGGCTTTTAAAACACACGGCAGCGGCGTTTGCTCTCAGCCAAAGGCTGAAGAGCTGAACAGAGGGAGGAAAGTCCCTCTCCGAGGGAGTCTTCCAAACACAACACTTCTGCCAGGATAACTTTTCCGAGAAAGAGAGAAAAGCGCAATCCCAGACTTGTGTGGGCAAGGGGCACATCCCGTTTGGCGCAACCTTTTCTTCTGAAGACACTGGCTTTCCGAGAAAGGCGCATAACCCACGTGGGGGGCAGGGGGCGAGGAAACAGCTAATGCAAAGCCTGTCTTGCCTTCCCCTGTGACTGGGCCCACTCTGAGCATCAACCCAAGTAATTCCGGCCAGACACTTCGGACTTTGAAAGCTGTCCCTAAATTAGCAAGACAAAAAACCCCCAGGGGTTTGCAATGAATTTCATTTGTTTAGACGATAACTCCTAGAATCCTCAGCCAGCATGGCCGTACTGTGAGAACCTTGGGTGATTTGCAAAAGAGTCATAGGGTAGGCTGAGTTATACCCCTATCGCCTACCAGCTGTGGATTCTGGGACCTGCAGTCAAAAAAGGGGAACATTCCCAAGTTGCAACTGAAATTTAAGTCCTTGAGTCAAAAGGACAAAGCTAAAATTCTCTACCATTTTGGAGGAGAGTCTTATTCTGAAGCCCTACCTGGAAGTGTCAGAATTTGAACCCGGGACCGTGAGCCCACAGGTGCTCTACCACTGAGCTACAGCCTTCTCTGTCATACATACTGGATACCCAAAAAGCTGAAAACTCAGAACACATATATCCACTGCAAACTGAAATGTGGTGCTGTCCTACTTTGGCCACATCAGGAGAGGACATGACTCACAAGAAAAGACAATGATGCTTGCTAAGGTAGAAGGCAGAAGGAAAGGAAGAAGACTGCATCACAGATGGACAGACTCAATCAAGGAAGACACATCCCTGAATATGCAAGACCTGAGCAGGGCGGATAAGATGGTCTGACTCAGGGATCTCTCATCCATAGTGTTGCCATAAATCAAAGTTGCCTTGATGGCAGTCAACAAGAAGAAGATGCACTTGGGAAAAAAATTTCAAGTGGTCTCTAATAGATGCATAGAATTATAGAGTTGGAAGAGACTCCAGGGGCCATCCAGTCCAACCCCCTGCAGGAATACCCATCAAAGTATTCCCAACCAATGGCCATCCAGCCTCTGCTTAAAAACCTCCAAGGAAGGAGACTCCACTACACTCCGAGGCAGAAGATTCCACTGCTGGACAGCCCTGACCGTCAGCAAGTTCTTTCTGAGGTTCAGGTGGAATCTCCTTTCCTGCAGCTTGAATCCATTGCTCCTTGTCCTGGTCTCTGGAGTGGTAAAGAACAAGCCCACTCCCTCTTCAACATGACATCCCTTCAAATATTTAGACATGGCTATCATGTCCCCTCTCAACCTTCTCTTCTGCAGACTAAACATCCCCAGATCCCTAAGGCGCTCTTCATAGGGCCTGGTTTCGAGACCCTTCACCATTTTGGTCGCCTTCCTCTGGACACGTTTCAGCTTGTTGACATCCTTCTTGAATGGAGGTGCCCAGAACCGGACACAGGATTCCAAATGAGGCCTAACCAATGCAGAATAGAGTGGTACCATTACCTCCCTCAGTCTGGACACCATACTCCTATTGATGCAACCAAGAATCGTGTTGGCTTTCTTGGCTGCCGCGTCACACTGCTGACTCAAGTTCAGCTTGTGATCTACCAAGACTCCTGGATCCTTTTCACACGTACTGCCATCCAGCCACACGTCCCCCATCCTACACTTGTGACTTTCATTTTTTCTGCCCAAGTGCAGGACCCTTCATTTCTCTCTACTGAAATTGATTCAAAATTCAAAATGTTTTTCTTCATGGCTGACCTGTCCTGTTTTATTTCTGCTGTGCATATTGTTAGTTTTGAATTAAAAAAAAGTTTGCTAAAACTAACTAAACTGCTCTCCTCTGTAGTGGTGTAGCAACCTGTCCCTGTTCTTTCCATGCTTTTCATGCTTGTGCTGTTAAAGCAGAAATGCCCCAAACACACCAACAGACCGTCGTACCTCAGTTAAGAAATCCTTTGAGAAAGACATTCCTTTCCGCAAAGGCTTTTTATGATCACCCAGTCCCCATTCTCCTCTCCATCCTTCTCCCTAGCTGGAAGTATTTTTAGCCACATTGGCACTACAAGGAGGATGACGAAGGGGCGAAGAAGCACAAGACAAGAGAAGCTGCTCAAATGTGCATTTCTAATAACTGGGGGACAAATTTCTTTCTCCACTGAAGACAGAACACATATCCAGGCATACATCCATCCGCTCCTTTTCACAAAGTCTTTGTCTACTTACCCAGCCTCCTATCTTTCCTCATCCTCTGTCCAGCTGGAGGGTTTTTTTAGCAGCATCAGCATGGGAAGGATGGCCAGGGAAGATTAGAGAAATACAGATTTTTGGTGCTGGGTTGCAGTAGCACATATGCAGGAAAAGAGCTGAATTCTATCTAGCTGATGCTACTGTAGCTGTGTGTGCATCTGCTTACAAACTGTCCAAAAATCACACTGAAATGGCTGTTTAAATAAAACCGGGGGTGCATGGAGGGTGGGCGGCCACAATATTAGAGTTCGGGGGCCACGTGTGGTGGGCTATGAGACTAACCTAGTCCAGGCTGACACTTACTTCTACATTACTCACTGCAACCCCGGAGGGGAGTGGAGGTGACAGACAGAGAAAGAGAAAGCAAAACTTTTGCAAAGTTTAATAATAAAGAGCAGCGAAAAACCCCTTCCACGCTCCAACAACGGAGGAAGTTGAAGTAGCAATTCGTCTTCCAAGCCCCAGACGCAAGCCAAAGCGAAGGAGGGCTGCTCGCTTGGTACATCTGCCTTCCCCAGAAAATGCAAACTCTCAGACACACCAAACACCTTCCAAAATGCCCCCCTCTCTCTGCAGAGAGAAGCCAAATTCTCCTCACCTTCCGAAGCACCCCTGGCAGGGGTGGCTCCACCGATTCAGCCAGTTATAGGGAGAGAAAAAGAAACTTCTGGCCATTTCCCCCTCGGAACAGATTGTGCTTTCTTTTTGCAAAGAGGAGGAGAGAGGAGTCCCGGAAGAATCACCCTGAGGATGTTACATAACTGGATTCGACTTGCCTTTACCCAAACTTCTGGTAGCCAAGATGAATGGAGAATGGCATTATTATTTAAAAAAGGGAACAGTTAGTCATCTGATCCCCTCACTGGGTGCTCAGAAACATTATTTTTGGACACCAGCTCCCAGAATCCCACCGCCAACATGGCTGCTGTTCAGTTTTTCTTTATCCTCCCTTCCAGAGAAATATGTTTCTAGCTCTTCTTGGGTTTGAAAGCCTATGGGGAGTTACTTTAGTAGATTGC
This sequence comes from Ctenosaura bakeri, assembly GCA_948474755.1. Lineage (NCBI taxonomy): Eukaryota > Metazoa > Chordata > Lepidosauria > Squamata > Iguanidae > Ctenosaura > Ctenosaura bakeri. The sequence continues at coordinate 17,077 of CAOLHI010002328.1, forward strand.
ATGGCTTTTTTCCAATTCCCAAGGGGAGTTGTGACAAGGGGGGTTATGAGAATGGCCGTGCTGGCTGGGGATGCTGGAAACTGGAGTCCAAAAAAGTAATGTTCCCAAGCTTTGGCCCCAAGTAAAATGAGAAAAGGAAGAAAAGTTAGGTTTCCTGGCCATTTTTTTGCCACAGTCCCCAAGAGAGGCACGCTTCCCAGGGACTCATTCAGAGACACAGCACAATGCCTTAGAATCACAGGATCATAGAGTTAGGAGAGACCTCAAGGGCCATCCAGTCCAACCCTATTTTGCCATGCAAATACACCATCAAAGCACTCCTGACAGATGGCCATCCAACCTCTGTTTAAAAATGTCCAAAGAAGGAGACTCTACCACACTCCGAGGCTGCGCATTCCACAGTCAAACTGCTCTTAGCATCAGAAATTCTTCACAATTTTTAGGTGAAATCTCTTTTCCTGAAGTTTGATGCCATTGCTCTGTGTCCTAGTCTCCGGAGCAGCTGAAAAGAGGCTTTCTCCATCCTCTTTCACTACATGGAGTTTGCAGCTGCAAGTGTAACCACGTGGGTGTTAATTACAGGACAAAGACAACCACAACAAGCCAAGCGGGACACAAGCCAGAGTTAGTGAGTCCACGCCACCTTCCCTGACATTTCCCGGCTTTGAAAAAAGGTACGCCGAGTTCCAGAAACGCAACAAGATAATTACAAATGCCCTGAAGCAAAAAAAGACAGTAAGACAAATTGCTACCTTCAATCCTTTTCATACAGAGGAGGAGAAATGCCACTGTATTCAGCCTTGCCTGTAGTTTTAAAGAATTCTCATCAGCTGAGATGATAAGACCAAATAGTTGCGCTCACACATATTTGGTGCTGCCTGATCAGCCAATTTGGTATTAACCAAGTACTCCCTTTCTTTACATGCATAACCCTTCCTCTGTCACATGCCCATATCTCAGTTTTAGGGACCCCCTCCCCAAAAAACCAATTTCTGCAGACCTGCTAGCAGGGACGGCCCCTATCCTTTAAGAGGTAAACTGAAAGGTTGTTGGATTGCCCTCTAGATACGTTAAAACCAAATACTGTTTGAGTATCCCTTATCTCGAATGGTTGGAACCGGAAGTGTGGCAGATTCTGGAATATTTGCATATTTGCAATGAGATATCTTGGATACAGGACCCAATTCTAGACACAAAATTCATTTACATTTCATGTATGTCTTACACACAAAGCCTGAAGATAATGCACAATATTTTTAATAATTTTGTGCATGAAACCAAGTTTGTGTACACTGAATCATCAGAAAGCAAAAGCGTCACACTGTCTCAACCATCCATTCCGGATTTTGGAGCATTGCAGATTAAGGATGCTCAATCTGTAGAGCTAAAGCAACGTATAATACAAATGTTATAAAGCACATACATCCAACAACATCCAACAAAAGTAGAACATGGAAAACAGAAATGTGTCTTTTCTTCTTTTTCATAAATGAAGCAAGTTCCCAGCCCTTATAGAGATGAGCTTGAAAAGGCATTGGGCACTTACTGTGACAGTCGATGGACCGAGTGGTCACCAGCAACCAGGACTTCTCTTCTCCGCTCAGAGCTTGGAAAAGTTACTTTTTTGGATTAAAAAAAAGAAAAGCCAAACTGACTGAAGAAATTCTGCAACCTATAATTGCAAAAAAATAACTCTTCCAAGCTCTGGTCTTGCCCACTAATTAGTCAAGATCAGAATTCTGCAAAACCTGCTCTCCTGATGCTGTTATCCAAAAGGAAATGACTTGCACGCTTCACCCACGCCACAGAATTTAGTGTTCTATTCAAGATCAACCCAGATCAAAATTGTGAATCTAAGGTTATCTATGGTCATCATGATTGGTTGCCACAGGTAACTTTATCCTGCACTAGTTTGCCCAATCCACTTCTTAATGCCATCTGAGTTGGCTCCCATCACTAGTTATTGTGCTCAGGAGTTCCCCTGACTAACTGTGTGCCACATGTAGGACTGGACCATCAGAAACCAATACCAGGAAGAGTGCGCTTGAGCATGCTAAGGGCACATGCCCAGCCACTGAAGTATGGCTAACTGAAGTAGGGGCCCAAATAAATCAGAGGCAAGCCGTGAACAATCAAATACAGCTTGCCCATCCCAGAAACCTACAACCTCTGTGCCACTATTAATTTAGTTTCACCGTGGACCTCACATCTTCTACTTACATAACGCATACACACCTCCGCCTTGAGTGCCAGAGAAGCCACAACTTGTTGCTAAACAGGCTTTGGAGTATAAATCCACAGGGCCAAGCAGAGTGGCAAGTATGTTGAATCATCCCCTTTCACGTGCAAAGCCAGCCAGGTGCCACCACGTAATGAAGTGCTGAGCAGTCAAGCGCCATTAGGTAAAGGCAGCACATTGCAGAGCTGCAATAACACACGAGGAACTCAGAAACTTCCAACCAAGATGTCCAGGATGCCTTCTGTCCTGGTTCTGGGCAGGCCAAATGTGGTGCTGTTGGACTACAATTCCCAGAAGCCCTAGTCTTGCCAAGGGTGAAGAATGCCGGGAGTTGCAATCCAACAATTGGAGGGCCACTAGATTTCCACTCTCCCTTTTGGCCAACCCTGACCCTAGTGTGGTGGACACCACTGTGATGTGGAAGGCCCACATATGGTCTACTCAGAAGCACATCCCACTGAGCTCTCTCCCCTCTTTCTCTCTCTCACACATGCGCACACGCTGGTTTCACACCTCTTCCCACCTCAAAGAAAAGACCTTGATGAAAGCATAGGCTGACTGACCTCAATTTACTTCCCAGTGGCAGTATCAGCTGTAGCTCCCATCATCACCACCTGGTGTCATTGGTATGTGAGGATGCTAGGACATACAGTCCAACACCACCATGGGGTGCTGAGCTGGGGAAAGTTGGCACGGGACATTACACACATGCCATCAATTCCACGGATCGTCTCCAGTGCCCGCTGGACCATCTGGCTCAATTTTGCTCCAACCAATTCATTTTGGATCTAACTCCCACACTAGTTGTGGACACTGGGGACTAGAATCTGGAACTTGCAAGTCCCAGTCCAAGACTCTACGCACCACAGCCTCCATCATCCTCAACCACCAACTCTGCCATCTGGGCTGATGGGATTTAAAGTCCAATGCTGCTAGAGGGAAGCTAAGCTTCTGGATTCTTTTGGCTTTCACCACGGACCTCACAGGACGGTGATTCCGGCCGGGCTCTGGGCACAACCTCTGGCCTGGCCGGCTGGCTAAGCAGGGCTGTTCAGTGACTCAGCAAGCACTCCCAGAACAACCAGAGAGGGGACTGTGGATTAGCCAGCTCAGTTCTGGAACAGGAAAAACCAGATCTAGAAGCAAAAAGTTGAAAAGAAAGCAGGCTCCTGGCTGTACAAAGCCAGCATTTTTTTTAAAAAAACTGCAGCATGGAAGAAGTTTTATTTAGAACACACGTACACAGTAAATGCACCAGGATTGCAAGCCCCATGGATTCAAAAGCATGCCGGCTCTTGGAAAAATTCCATAATACAGTACAGATTATAGCATCCTCTGCTATGTGATTCTAGTCTAGAAGCAAGGGGGAAGGCACCAGAGAAAACCGAGCGAAACTGGCAGTCCTCAACTCCTCTGAGACCAGGTGGGATTTTACAGAAGTTAAACAGCATAAGAAAAAGACCACACTGCTTGGATCGATCAGATAGCTTGTAAAGGCATTAGCTCTTTAACAGAAAGAAGTGGGATTTGCAACAACACTGATTAATTTGTTATGTTAATGCCCCATTCATGGGCCGAAGAGCTCAGAGTGCTGCACTTATTTCTTACCCAGTTTTATCTTTACAAAAAAACTTCTGCAGACATGATGGCTCCCCAGGTAAGCCATGATCTGTGCTTTCTCACGATGTGCCCACTTGGCTCCATTTCAGCACACGCCACTAAAGTTTGCTATTAAAGGAAGGATAGTCAAAGCTTCACACGGCAGGAAGCATCATGCAACTGTCACGCTTTCTCCTCCGCCTTGTACAGACACACAAAAGTTTAAAACAATGGATTCACATCTGAAAAAATGGGTTGAACCAGATGCAAGTTTATCTCGGGGCACACCTATGAGCCCAAGAGGAGCAAATTTGCAGGGTTTACAAGCATGCCCTTAAAGTCAGCCCTCCACATTGTGGGTTCACCTTTCACAATTTGATTATCGGTGAGTTTCTCCAAACTCTGCCCCCTCGCCAGCCCTTCTTTTCCGGGGAACCTTCCCTCTCATCGGCTCTGATCAGGTCACACAAGCCCTTTAAAAACCCACTTGTGGTCATTTTCCTTCTCTACTAGTGACTCGCAGTCTGATTTCCCAGCATCACAAACCCTCTCCACACACCCAAGGAAGGAGATACGTGAGAGAGAGCAAGTATAGGACCACCACGTCGACCCACCCATTTCCCCCCTCTCCTGAACTAGCTGTCTGCTCTCCCTGCCATGCCTCAGCCCCCCTCTCACACACAAACACATTTTGATATTTGCAGTTTTCCCACTTTTGCAAGAGTCCTGCACCCCTAATCCTAGGAAATGCAGAAGGCTGACTGTAACAGCAAGTGACTGCAGAAGTGTGACAGTTAACAACCCGGAGACCCACTCTGTGTTGCAACCCCTACAACGCTGCAACGCTCTGTAGCTCCAGGCTGATCGCTTTTAAAGTCCAACAAACCAGGAAATAAACAAAACCACAACAGCCAAGAAATTCTTTAAATAAAAAACTTCAACTTACAACTGCCATCCAGACCACAAATCTTTTGTTCCACAAAGAGGAAGTGACATTGTCAGGTTCGGTTGCTGCCCTTACCAGTCTGGTAACATTTCAATATATTTTTTTAAAGGAACCTGATGTTCCACCTAGATCTCCAAGGTAGCTGCAGAGCAGAACACAAAAGGAGGACAGCTGTAAACCCGAGTGCAAATTAATCTAGAAAGGTGGAATATTCAGAGGTCCACCTTGGAAGTGGGATCAATACACCAGTAGGTAAACAAGAGACAACACAATCCCCTATGATATAACAGAGAATCAAGAATGACCAACAAGTTTCTTTGCTGAGCCATATGCTCGGAGGCACCCTTGTTCTGCGGTCCTATGTCCACCTCCTTGAGCCAACATTTTACACTCAGTGCTGGCTGTCAGATCTTGGGACTGTTGCAAATAAATCGACGCCATTCCTACAATCCTACAGTCTGCCAGCCCTGATTTAGATGCAAAACTATGTCTCGCTAAGCATAAAAGATCTCAGACTTTTAATTATACTGGTAACCAACTATGAGGTGAGGGGGGTGGGTGGAACTGTACGAGTAACTAATTACTTTTTTTAAAAAGGAACTTACAATGCTTGGAGAAAAGGTCTCCTGGCGGTCTTCAGGTGCAAACTGACAGGCGTTTTACATCTGAACTGGAACATCCCAAATTGAAAAAGCTCTCTATTTGGAAAACAAAACTCCTTCTGTGCAAAGTGCTGCCAATCCAAGGAATAGCCAAGACTTGTTTAGGAAATGGAAACAGAGATATTCAACAAAATCCATGAAACAGTGATACCTTTATTGGCCAACCAAAATGCAGAAACGCATCGCGCAAGCTTTGGAACCTTCACAGGGTTCTTCATTAGGAAAGATGTTAAAAAATCACGTAGGAGAAGAAAACTGATGATGTTTGAGCCGTAAGCCTGCATTTTGTCTCGGATGTTACTTCTGTTGTCCATTAAGATGGCCCAGAGGAATATCAGTGCAGGCAGAGTCCACTCTCTTTCTTGGCTATGTGGGCAACAGTGACAAAGAGCAGTAAAACACAGGTAATAAAATTCCAAATCCCTTTGGAGCAGCAAAGCACTTCTGTTGAGATCCAGACAAGCTCACTGTCCCTTTCTTAGGCAGTGCACACTGAATTTTTCAAGAAGCCTCTTTACTGTAACATCTGGAAAAACTTTCAGGTGCTGTATAGGTAAAATTTGCCAACTGTAGTCCAAATAAGTGTTTTGTTTTCTTTAAAAAACCTTTGCTGGAGGTAAAACCGCAAAAGAGAAAAGTCACAGCCCATCAGCAATATTCCTTGTTGAAGTTTCTGCTGCAGTTTTACTGATATTCCGGTAGACTGTTCTGACAAGCACCCTCTCAGACCAAATGCACGCCTGTGACTCTAACATTCGTCACTCTTCTCTGTCTGCAGAAGAAGCCAGCGAAACTCCAAAAGCTTGCACAATGTCTCTTGCGAACTTTGGTTGGCCAAAGTGGAGATGTTGTATTTTTTTTGCATTTTACTGAGTATGTCATAGAGATGAGTAGCGCAAGCCTGCTCAGAGCAAGAAAGGAACTTTGAAAGGCAGACAGGCTCCATCCACAGCAGAGCGGTGCCCTCCTTTATCCTAAGTCAGGAATCTGCTGGAAGGAGGAGTACTTTCTTCCCATTTCTGACCTTCCAGCTGCATCCTGAAATGCAAGTATGCACTGGTTTTGGATAGCCTCTAACAGCATGCAGATGCCAACCTGAAGCTATTGAGGAGTGGAGAATTCACACATCTACAACTATGCTGTTCTGCTGTGAAGAGAGAAGTCAACCTGGACCGCTGCTCTCAGCAAGGCTCCGATGTCCCTTCACCATATCCAAGCACATCAATGTGGAGCTTGAGTTCAAAACCAGGCTTGTTGCACAACTCTATTCCGCTTTGGTCAGACCTCACCCGGAGTATTGTGTCCAGTTCTGGGCACCACAATCCAAGAAGGATATTGACAAGCCAGAACGTGCCTAGACAAAGATGATCAAAAAGGTAAAGGACCCAACTATGCAGTTTTCAAAACCTATTTGCATTTCGGGACTTAACTCTGTGCAAACTTCACACTGGGCTGTTTTGCACAGAAGACATTTTCTGCACATGAAACAGCATTTTTGTTGGTGCAGAAAACAACGCCTGGTGCAGTTCAATATTGTTTTCAGCGCAGAAGAAATTTCCCTGCAAATCAACCACATGCAAATTTAGCTCAGAATAAGCCCCTCCTAAATATGGCATTTCTTGCAGAGAAAGACCCCATTTCCTGCGTGAAACAAGCACGTGAGAGTTTTGTGCAGAATAAGCCCAAAGAGCGAAAGTTTTCATTAGCCCATGATTCTTCTTATCAGGGTTTCGTGACACTGGGAAAACACATTTGTTGACAATTTTAAAAATATTTTCAAATATTATCTCCGTTCCAAGATACCATCCGCTAAAGATGTGTCACTCCCACAGGCTAACCTTGGCTGAGGCTCAGAAGTTAAAAATCCACCGTGCACGAGGCTTATGTGCTTTAAAGTACTGGACTGTAACCGGACACTGTGTTTATGGAGCTGCAGGCAACGGCCAGCCAACAAACAAAAGCGTCCTGCATCCAACACCTGCAGCTGGTACCTCACAAATGGAAATTTTGACGATGGGCTCCATTTAGACATTCGGCACAAATGGTGGGGGAAAAAGGTTAAACATAGATGTGCACATGCAAAGGCAGCCCAGAAAAAATCCTGCACCAAACCGATTTAAACACCGGTGCTGCTGAGTTTTATACGCATGCATTCAGGCTGCAAAGATTTAATCTTTCCCAAATGAGGGGAGGGATTTGCTAGCTCATTGTGGGGAGGGGGGTAAAATCCTATGTGCTAAGAATTATATGCTTTCCTGATGCATCCCTCCAAGGCTGTCTGGAGCCCTAAGGACTGGAAATATGCTTTAAGAAACAGCCACTCAAGGCCCATATTCTCCAGATGCCAAACAATCTAAATACTCTGACATCTAATCAGGATACAATCTAACTTTTGTACTATCTTGGAAATATAAAGAAGGAGTCTTGGAGTCCCTTAAAGAGTTTCATCTGGCATGTTTTCATAAGCTCCAAATTCTCATGCAACTGAGAGTTTGAGTTACTGTGAGACCTCAGGGTGACAAGATCAATCTGAACCGTTTAAACAATATTCTACAATTAAAACAAATTGGAACAAAAACCATATGAAGCAATTTGACAATTAAAAGAAATCACCCAGCCCTACAGATACCTGCCAGACTAAAACATTTCTTTTCAAGCAGGCTCTTATACGAGCTTGGGAAACTTTATTAACTTGTTGAAAAAATTTAATACTATTTTAGCTTTTTAAAAATAATGTATGTATTTTTAATGCTTTTAAGTGATTTAAATGTTTTAACGTGTAATTTATTGTTGGAAGCCACCTTGGGTCCCATTTTGGGAGAAAGGCGGCATACAAATATAAATAAAGCCTCCGAACTACAAATCCCAGCAGCATCTCCATGCTAGGAGCTAGAATCAAGAAAACGTTTGCAGCACTGCAAGTTCCCCACCCTTTTTGCAAAACATCTTTCTTACCGCTGCTCTAATAGCTGTATTGTCTCATGGCCTTGTTTTAATGTGCTTTTATCTTTCCTGTTTGCCAGCTAAGTGCTACTGGCGATAATCAAAGCCAGCCGAGTGACTCAACGGTTGGGAAACCGGGCACATGGTTACCTTGAACCCGTGGCCTTGCCCACAGATATATTTAGGAAGGAGGTTGAGCAAGATTGGGTCTCCATCCCTTCCACCCCTCACCCCTTGCAAATACACCCAGGACGGGAGCACATCAACCCAAGGAGGAACACACAGTACAAACGCGTCCTTGTTCAAGGCTGCCCCACGATCCAGTCTGGCAGATGAGAATTTCTTGGTGGGGAAAGAGGACCGCTCCCGGCAAGACTGCAGGAGGTGTCAAAATGGAACCAGACCCAAAACAGAAGTCTACTGGCAGAGCATCTTCTCAACTGACCAATAACTCACCCCAAACTTGTACCCGCTCTTGCGCGCCAAAGATTCTTGGATCCGACTGGGATTCTCCTCTTCCATGCCCACCAGACATGCTATGTGGGGCTAATGGGAGTTGGAGTCTATTGTCAGCTGGAGAGAAGGCAGCCCCTGGGCAAGGGAGAGGAACCAATGCTTGCATACACCTGATGGCACTAGATTACGTCTCCCATCATCCCCAGATACTGGAGGATGGGATTCCAGCAATGTATGGAAGAGAAATGAAAATGAAGAACTGGGCAGGTTTTGGTATCATGTGGCTTTCCAGATGCTGTGGAACTACAATTCACATCACTGTTGAGAATCAGCTGGCTCAGCTAAGCCTCATGGGAGGTACAGTCCACAAGCAACTCAAGGGCTATATTTCACCCTCCCTTGTCCTCTGGAATGGAAGGCCAACTCAACCTTTCCAATCCAAATGCACTCCAGATTTTCAGAGAGCACTCCTGAATGGAAAGAAGGAAGCTATGAACAGTGACTCATCCAGGGAAGCAGAAGCAGCACTCCTGAACTGGACAGAAGAAACTTAGGCACAAGCACTCATACAGTAGAATAAAAGAAATACTCCTGAATCAGACGCATGGAATTCACAGGCACTAACTCATACAGGGAGACAACGGGAGATTCCCCTTGAGAGCAGGAATTTAATTCTTCCATATGCAGAATCTGACAGGTACTCCAATTGCATTTAGCTACTCAGCCCATAGTGGCAGAAAGACAGGACATGGTGCAACTTAACAGTATGGAATACAGAACCAGGAGCAAGGGGATGCCCCAGTCACTTCTTGCAAAATATCTACACTTGTTATTCAGTAACACAAAGAGGTACATCAGGGCCAGTTAAAAACATGCTTCCTGCAGCATTTCTACCAAATGGCAGAACAATATCCTCCTTCTGGAGGACTAGAAACTTGCTTTCCAAAATGGCAACTCAACCCGCCGCATACACTGGGTTTGCGCTTTGAAACAAAATGGGCTGGATACTGCAGTCAACATCCACTCTATATCCCAGATTTTCAGGAAAAGTTTATATTTGCAATTGCAAATTAAAGTGGCAAAAGCTATTTGCAATATACTATCCTCTGTCAATTATTAGACCAGAGCTTGGGGTATTTTTCTTTAAGGTTTTTGGGGAGGGTGGGTGTCAGGTTGCTAAGCTAAGCCCCCTGCCACTAAAACACTAACTAGTTGAATTGAATTCTTTGCTAACTGCTACTTTGTGTTTACCACTGAAAAAAGGGGTTACTTTGCATCCAAGCTTAAGTATTGCTAATTACTGCTTCATTGTAACTCAAAGGATGTTCGGATGTTTGGAAAACAAGGTAACATCAAGGGATGTTATTTATATTTTTAAGTGTTTTAATTGTTAAAGTCTCCAAAGAGCTGCTCTGATTGGATCCGACAGTTTAATGCTTTTTAAACTTTCGTGCTCCATATTGGAGATGCTCTGTTTCAATTTCTATTGTAAGCCACTTTGAGTCTCCTTTGAGTGAGCAAAGCAGCATATAAATCAAATAAACAAACAAATTGGAAAAGGAGGAGGAGGAGGAGAGAAAGAACACTATAGGGAAGCACTAATTCATATTTTTGAATCAGGAAGCCAATAATTCTGATTTTTGAATCAGGAAACCAAGGTGACCCAGAGAGGCACAGAGAGAGAAGCGAACAAAATATTTATTGCATCTGATGAAGTAGAACTTAAAAGTCTACAAAAGCTTATGCTACCATTTTTCTTTCTCTCCATCTCAAAGGTGCTCCAAGATCCCTCTGCAAACAGAACATCTCTTGTTTCTCTGGTCATATATTTTGGTGTTTTTTTTCTCTCTGGAACAAACATGATGTTCCCTGATTCTAAGACAAAGGCTTTGTCAAGACATATTTAAATGTCTCCATTGTCCCAGCTCTGAAATGTTAGGACAGTAATGTTCTTGTTCTTCCCATGAGACAAAGATCCCGGGGACGCAGCCTGGGGGGGCGACAAAAACTTTATTTTTTAAAAGATATTTCTATATCACCTCCCAGCCCGTCAGGCTTCCCGAGGCAACGAAGAAACAAAAACAATAAAACAGTGTATGTATATGGCTTATGTTAACTTATGGCAACCCCATGGATTTCATAGGATTTTCTTTAGCAAGGAATACTCAGAGGTGGTTTTGTCACTTCCTTCTGCTCAAATATGGCCTGCAGCACCTGGTATTTATTGGCAGTCTCCCATCCAAGTACTAACCAAGGCTAACCCTGCTTAGCTTCCAAGATCAAATGGGATCTGGCACCTTTAGGGTATTTAGGACCCTCAATGGAAACAGTAAATTGATAAAAATATTTTAAACACACATTAAAATGCTTGTTAAATGTCTGTCGCCAATGTCTCGCAAAAATTATCCTGGCTGCTGTCACCACATAAGACAACAATATCCTATTTTCTTTTTCCGCTTTGTCTTCAAGGTCTAACATATTCAAACGAAATAACTCTGGTCTAAACATGATTTTTTTTGTCTACAAAAATGATTTTTTTGAATTTCTCTATTAACATGCATCCAAAATCTCTTAGCTTTCCTGCAGGTCCACCATAAGCGATAGAATATTCCTTCTTGTAATTTACATTTCCAACATTTATTACTAATATTTTTATCTATTTTTGCCAATTTAACTGACCTTGGAAGCAAACTAGAAGCCAGTGCAGGTCTTGTCAGGTCAGCGTTATATCCGCAGAAATCTGGCTGCAGAAAAAGGGCCTGGCACTCTCTCTACTGCACCTTCCCCTGCATATAAGCGTACTGCCAGAACTGTGAAGTTTGAAGCAGTATGGTGTAGTGGTCAGAGCACCAACTTGGGATGGAACCATGAAACTCACTTGGCCGCCTAGGTGCTGTGAATTGCTCTGCCCTACCTCGCAGGGTGGTTATGAAGACTGGTGGAAAAGCAAGATATACAGCAAGATACACAACTTAACCGGTAAAGACATGCACAGCCCGGAAATGGCATATAAATTAAAATTCAAGTGGTCCTTATCCTTTTCTTTCACAAGTTTCACCCCTCTGCTTCCACGCCGCTGTCACGAAGCCCAAAGCCGACTTTTTTTTTGGGGACTACCACACCCCAAACCCAAAAAGCCGCTTTCTCCAGCCACATAAACTCACCATCCTTTCCTGCTGGCTGGAGGATTTTGGGAATTGTAGTCCCAAAAAGGACACTCCCCCCCAGTCCTGACCCAAACCAACCAACAACCCTTTTTCTCCTAAGGAATGTTTTAATTCTGGACAACCAAAGCACATCTCTCCCCGCCTGGCTGTCCGGAGGCCCACGCCACCCCACCGCCTGACCTTTGGCCAGGAAGTGTTCTTCCCCTACGTGCTAATCATCCTTGGCTCGGCAGAGAAAAGAAAAGTACATTCTGACTCAAGCCTCCGGCTAATCGCTCCTCGGCAGCAACTACCGGCGCCCAGGAGTGCAATTTTCTCACTAGAAAAATGCTCTTTGGCCCCCAAGACAAGACAGCAATCCCAGTCCATTGCAAAGACAGCGCACAGCAACCCGTGCGCTACGCACCTTTTTGTGCGTCTTCAAATTGCCTGTCCACCTATGGCAATTCCATGAATTTCCTACTCAAAGGTGGTTTTCCCAGTTCCTTAAATATAGTCTACAGCACCTGTTATTCGTTGGTGGTCTCCCATCCAAGTACTAACCAGGACTGACCCTGCTTAGCTGCCAAGATCAGATGGGATTTGGTGTCTTTGGGGTTATTTGGGCCTCCTTTCTTCAGAAAAAAAATCATCAAGCCACACTGGTAAACAGATAAGAAAAAATGATCTCCATACAGTCCCGAACCGTATGGAATTTCTTGGATTTTGCCAGTTCATTAAGAGCAGCCAAGTTCACTACCACCAAAATTAAAGTAAAAGAGACTAAATTATTTTCTCTTGACCGGTGCTTCAGAGGTTCAAGCAACTATAACACACACGTTTCCATACAAAAAACCAAGGAAAGCAAACCAAGATTAGCAATTGCAATGATTCAACCCTGTCAAATAAATAGTCTTACAAAAAGTCTCCCTCTAACATTTTCCCTAAATAATTAGGGGGGACAAAGAGATGAACAACTTGTCTTAAACACATCATTCTACCACGAAATATCCCATTCTCTTTAGAAGTTCTGGCTCTCTAGAAGTGGATGGACTCCATTTCCTACTAACACCAGCTAATGTTGAGGATGATGGGAGGCGCAGTCCAACAAAACTGTGCAGTGGAACCAGGCTTGGCAGGGTTAAGGCACTGGGATTTGGGGGTTTGCAGGGAGGGCGACATCATTGGCTGTGCCAAGGAGCTCAGGAACCCCTCTTTGTCTTCTGAGCTTAGCTGTGAACCTCTTTATAGCCTAATAAGGCGGCTCTTTAAATTTTTCTAGGGCTGTCTCAGGACCACGCTAAGAATTTCAAGTTACAAGGCAGTAGATTTTGGTTAGGCATTAGATGGAACTTCTTAATAATAACAAGAGCGGTTCAGCAATGGAACCAATTACCTAATAAATGGTGGAGGGGGGTCTCCTTCTGTCTTCGAGAAGAAGCTGGACAGCGACCTGCCGGGAACGCTTTCACCAGACCAAGTGGAGGTTGGACTCATCAGCCCACGAGTCTCCTTCCAACTTGGATTTTCCCAGCAATTATATTGTCAGGAGCCTCTTGGGATGCAAAATACAGTGAGGTGGCATGCTCTGGAACCAGCAATCAAGACTCTTTAGTCATGCAAAAGATCTCCTCCTTCTCGTAGGAAAACAATGTGCTGGAACTGGATTGTTCCTATGAATCAACATATCTGCGCTTCAAGATTCTCCGTGTAGGTGCGGCTCTCAGGACTGCCATGATAGGTGGGAGTATTTCACCTTTTCTCACTATACCACTGTTTTGCACATTATTATATCAACAATGCTGAGCAGACTACCTTACAAGCTTGTTGTGTTATAGCTAAAGGGCGGTTCATAACCAGATGGGTTAGCTGCATGGGCAAGATTCGAACCCGGGATCTCCTGCTGGGTCATTCTTCTACACAGCAGTATTAACAGAGTCCAGAAGCTGTCATGAGGCGCAGAAAGCTAGTTGCGCCTTCCCTTCAGAAGAAATGCAGAAAAAATATAACGGATTGCAACATATATACTTAATTAATCTACTGGATCAATTCTTTCGAAAACTTCCAATAACAAACGAACAGCCAAGGTCAGTTGGGTTTTATTTTAAAACCTTACATCAGGTCTTGGTAACAAATCCCATCTTACAAGAAGCATTCCTATCTTGTCCTTCCAGAAACAGGAATGCCTCTTCTGAGATACTTCTTCTCAGAACATTCTCAAATGTTCTGATAGGGACAGTAGAAACTCACTCCAAATCCATTTTACCCACTTGGAAATCTAATCAGTTCTGCAAGTTGCAGGATTGAGATAAGAACAGATACAAAAAGGGATCCAATGGAACTGTGAGTGGCACGTGGCCTTCATCTGACGACTCCCACTGTGGCTGTTTGTCCTAAAGAACCCAAAGAAAAAGCTGATGGTCCATTTAGTTCAATATGGCCCACACTGGCCGGCAGCAGCTCTTTCACGTTTCAGAGCAGAGGCGTTCCGAAGGTTTATCTGAAGATATCAGGAATCAACCTTGGGACACTATCACTGAACTATGGCCCTTCGCAAAATCAGATATAAAGACTCTAGTCCTCATGAGTCTAGGTACTAAAGGACAGAGGGCAGAACCAGGTCTAACGGTTTGGATTACCGGAGGGTAGGCTTTGACTGAACATTAGAAGGAACTTCTCCACCGCAAGAGCGGTTCATCAATGGAACCAATGACCTAGAGCAGTGGTTCTCAACCTTCCTAATGCCGCGACCCTTTAATACAGTTCCTCCAGCTGTGGTGACCCCCAACCATAAAATCATTTATTTATTATTTACAATGCCCCCCCCCCGGAAAAGGCCGCCTCGCTGGCCAGGAATGGGGGGGGCGGTCAAGGGGGGAAGAGGAACTGCGCATCTCCCCCAGGAAAAAACTCCGAGACCCCCCCGGGCTCTGCTTCTGCTTCGCTCTTGTTTTACGCTGGGGAGGGGGCGGCAGTGTGGGAAAAGTTTCCAGAGTGTCGACCCTGGCTGGGGGTGAGGAATCCCAGTGCCTTTGTCTTTTGCGCCGGCACAGCTCGCCTCCCAGAAAAGCGCCGCCTTGCGGCCCCCCGGCCCTTCCACACTGCCCCCCTCCGTGGCGAGTGGAGCGGGGGCCGTGGCAAGGAGGGGGCCTGCCCCCCATGCTGCTGCCGCCCCCCCAAACTGGCCCGTCAGATGGGAGGTTCTCCCGGTAGTGGAGAAGGGGAGCAATTTCAGTCCCTTCTGAACAGGAGGCAGGAGGACGCGAGCATGTGGCTCGCACTTGCGCACCACCACCAAGGAGGGAATGGAGCCTAAGACCATCGGAAATACGTATTTTCCAATGGTCTTAGGCGACCCCTGTGAAAGGGTCGTTTGATCCCCCCCCAAAGGGGTCGCAACCCACAGGTTGAGAACCGCTGACCTAGAGAAACAGTGGGATATATTCCTCTTTACAACATCCCTGGGCATCTTCAAAAAAAGAGGCTACTTTAGCCAGATTTCTTGCATTGAGCACAGTGTTGGACTCAATGGCCCATGAGGCTTCTTCAAACTCTGATCTCCATGATACCAAGAGCTCTTTTATGCTATGAAATTATAGGGCTATGACTCCACTTTTAACTGTCTTGGCTGCAACCTCCGGAATTTTGGGATTTGTAGTTTGAGGAAGCACTACAGCTCTCTGGCTGAGAATCCTTAATGCCTATCACTAAATTCCAAATCCCAGGAGGGAACCTTGACAGTTAAAATGGAATCATAGTACTTTGTGCAGTGTGGAAACCATTGGCCCAACCAGATCACTGCTGTGAGTTTCAGACAATTTCCCCCAGCTTTGTGTAGGACAGACCATTTCATTGTATTATTTACACCACAGGACTGAACAACATTTGTCATACTACAAGTACAAATATTACTTAATACAAATACCAGGAGCAAAGAAAAAAAAGAAAGACGCCCTATCACGGGTATCAAGATTGAATATCACTTCAAAATAAATGAATATTGCATCTTGAAGCAATTGGGATGGCATGCATATTTACGGTATCAAAGTAAGAATGTACCAATAATCAAATAAGATGGCAAGAGGTACAAGAACAAAAAATATAGATGGCAAAGATACAAGAATAAAATATATCTCAGAATACTGCTTTGATCTCCCCTTGAAGCATTTCATAACAATGAAAGAACTGACCAAGATTAAATGGATAACCTAGAAAGATCTAATCAAACAAATGGGGGGGGGCAGTTAAAAACAAATGAAGGATTAAAATGGTTTGTTCATGGGCTGGGACGTGGGAAACTGAGGTCCTAATTCCCCCCCCAACGATGAAACTCAAGGGAGCAGTCCCATCCTCAGCCTGTCCTACCTCCCAGCATTGTTGTAAAGATGAAGCAGGTGGAGGAAAGCCACATAGGTTGCTTTGAGCTCACTCCAGACAGGCCAGTGTATCAATAAAACCAAGGAATAAATATCTCCATTTGCTTGCTATGGGCCCCGGGGGAAAAAACTGCTTCCAGTTAATCCCGTATTTTCGAGCCCGGACCACTCTCACACTAGAGAATATTTCAGCTGTTTAGCTCCATATCCAAGTATCTCAAAAGAAACTATCAACATGTCTGGGAGTCCCATCTCACCTTTCCTCCAGCAAGCTTAAAAACAGTGTACCTGATTCACAACAACCCTGCAAGGTAGGACAGGCCCGTGGCCACCCAGAAGTTCCATGGGCTCGGTGGGTGCTCTGAGCTTAAAGAGCCAAAAGCCCCAAGTCAACACTCTAACCGCTAAGCAACACTCCCTTAAGCTACTTCCATACAGTCAAGAAGGGAACAGAAGATCACTTGCTAGAATAAATGAGCACAGCCTATCTCCTCAAACTAAGAATTCCTGCCCCATAGGAATCTAGAAATATAGGGTTTACCCCTATTAAGGGCTTACCGAGTGGCCACCGGGCCAGGAATTCTCCAGTAACATAACACAAAAAGTTTGCACACTTCCCCTTTGCAACACACAAATGAGGCACCCTGGAACTCAACCTATTCACAACAGTTTTCATCCGAGAGGCCTACCTTGCAGGAACTTTGGGAAGACTAACTAAGGTACATGTGTCAAACTCAAGGCTGCGGGCCAAATCCAGCCCACCAGGCCGTTTCAGGTGACCCTCGCACCTCTCCTAGAGCTGCGGCACCCCCCTCGCTTGGCAAGCCCGATCCCCACATTGTGGGCCACTAGCTGCTGGTATTTCAAGAGGGATCCAGCAGCCAGCACTCGTTATCTACTTCTATCTACTTCTACTTCTGACTGCTCCTCTGTCCACGTTTCACCATCACTGTTGCTGCGGGTTACTTTTGTGACTCACAAAAGTTGGACAGAGGAGCAGTCAGAAGTAGAAGTAGTTTGCTAGTGCCGGCTTCTGTGTGGGTTTCACCATCAGTGTTGCTGCGGGTTACTTTTGTGACTCTCACAAGTTGGACAGAGGAGCAGTCAGAAGTAGAAGTAGTTTGCTAGTGCCGGCTTCTGCGTGGGTTTCACCATCAGTGTTGCTGCGGGTTACTTTTGTGACTCTCAAAAGTTGGACAGAGGAGCAGTCAGAAGTAGAAGTAGTTTGCTAGTGCCGGCTTCTGCGTGGGTTTCACCACCAGTGTTGCTGCGGGTTACTTTTGTGACTCACAAAAGTTGGACAGAGGAGCAGTCAGAAGCAGAAGTAGTTTGCTAGTGCCGGCTTCTGTGTGGGTTTCACCACCAGTGTTGCTGCGGGTTACTTTTGTGACTCACAAAAGCTGGACAGAGGAGCAGTCAGAAGCAGAAGTAGTTTGCCAGTGCCGGCTTCTGTGTGGGTTTCACCACCAGTGTTGCTGCGGGTTACTTTTGTGACTCACAAAAGTTGGACAGAGGAGCAGTCAGAAGTAGAAGTAGTTTGCCAGTGCCGGCTTCTGTGTGGGTTTCACCACCAGTGTTGCTGCGGGTTACTTTTGTGACTCACAAAAGTTGGACAGAGGAGCAGTCAGAAGTAGAAGTAGTTTGCTAGTGCCGGCTTCTGGGACCCTCTTCAGAATACCAGCAGCCAGCGGCCCAGGCTCACCAGACACAGAGGGGGGCAGGAGGGCCGAAAAAGCCACAGGGGAGTGGGGGCAGAAAGGCGCACAGAGAGGGGCTGGGGGGGGGCTGAAAGAAGCACAGAGAGGGCCGGGGGGGCAGAAAGAGGCAGAGATCGGAACACGATTATTTGTTCTGCCTGTCTCAACGGGGACCAAAAAGTTAAACAAAGTTCACGTAATATTTGTCTGATACTTGGTAATATTTGTCGATTTTAAAAAAATAACTTTGTGTTCAAAACTCATTTTTTCAATAAACCGTACAAAAGTTGCACACTTGAATATCTGCTTGCCCTTATTTTTCCTAGACGTCTAGTTTCAGAGCTCGCCGTAACCCAGTAGCAATTGAATGCAGGGGCAAGGATTTAATATGACAAAAACATAGATACATTTAGACAGTCTTGCAGATACAATTGTCCCATTGAAGGCAACCATAATGCTGATATGGCTCAAAATGAAATTGAGTCCGACACCCCTGAACTGGGGTATTCAAGAGGTGCCCGTTTGCACCTAAAATCCCAGCTAAGTTTCCTTCCGGGATGGGCAAGAAGAGCCTCGCCGAAAATTTCTGCACTGATGCAGCGGTTTGTCTTAGCCTAAACTGGGCTAAGAAGGAAAGAAAAACACAATAATGCAAAATTGCGTTGCACAGTTCGGTACTGTAAAAACACAATAATGTGACATTTACATTGCACGGTTCTTTGTGGCTACAGCTGAGGCCATTTCCGCACTAGGCTGTTATAGCGCGATGATTCCGCTTTCAACCTCCTCTGGAATCCTGGGGTTTGCAGTTTCGGGAGGGGCCGGCCAGCCCCTCCCGAAACTGCAAACCCCAGGATTCCAGAGGAGGTTGAAAGCGGAATCATCGCGCTATAACAGCCTAGTGCGGAAATGGCCCCAGACTCTGACTGACCGTCCCAATCGACCTTCCGCCTTCCCACTTTCACAACGGCCTTTAAAATGTCCCGGTTTCTCTCCCCCTCCTTCCGCCTTCGTCTCCAGGTTGCTTCCACACAGAACAACCGTAACAACCTGATCCCATTTTAAGCTGCCCTGGCTCCGTCCTATGGAATCCCGGGATTTAGAGTTCACCGAGGGACATGTGCTACACAGCACTGAAGTCTTTGTCTGAGAATTCTAAGCAAACTCCAAATCCCAGGATTCTATTTTACCATGGCACTGCAAGTGGGATCAAACCGTTACAACCGTATCGTGTGGATACCCCACCCCCAGTGGCTACAGACTGAATTCAAAGGACAAAAGCAGGTTTGGACTCAGCTGGACCGTACCGGAAGTTATTTTATACATAACATGAAAAGAAGGGATTCCCACATGCATCTATTCATACAGTATTATGTGCACTCACCGCCATTTCCGCACTACATTGTTATAGTGCTATTATTCCGCTTTCAACATCCTTGGGGGGGATTCTGGGATTTGTAATTTAGGGAGGCCAAAGGGCTCTCTGGCTGAGAATTCTCCCTAAACTGCAAACCCCAGGATTCCATAGGAGGCTGAAAGTGGAATCATCGCGCTATAAGAGTCTAGTGCGGAAATGGCCATTGTATTAACTTGTTTTTAGACTCTTTCCACACCTCTGCCTTTATCCCGAGCCCAGAAGCCCATCTCCGTGTTAGCCGGTTCCGAAGTGGCGACGCGCCCGCGTTTCCGACCGCCGGCTGCCACCCCCGCCTCTCGACACGTGTCTACTCCGGATCCCCCCTCTTCAAACCGGGCTTCCCCTCCTGCTAAGCGTAAAGGCAGGGCTTCCGAGGGCTTCCCCCGCTTCCCCTCCAAACTGGGCTGAAGGAAAGCATTCTCAACGGTACGGGAATCCGGAGCAATTCGCTTCCCCGTTTACACGCGCGCCAGACCCCAAATAACACGAATCGGTTTAGCCGAGGGTACAAGCAAAGCAAGGCAAGAGAGGGAAAAACAACAGCGATACCGACGTCTCAATCCGGTTCGCCCTCCGCTCACCTCTTCCTCAATCCGGAGTCGCTCCGGGAGTTGGAGGGGGGATCGGCGGCGGCAGGGCGGCTGGGAAGCCCGAGCGGCCCCCCGCAACACAAGCCCAGGCGCGCCGGGGAGCCAACGGGAGCGCCCGTTTACACGGCGGGGCTGGAATCCGGATTAGGGCGGCGGCGGCGGCGCTCGGTGCGGCCCCTTCCTCGGCGCCCGCGGCCCCTTCCGCGGCGTCCCCATGGCGCGCGTGCGGACGGCCGGAGAGCGAAGCAGGGGCGGTCGCGTCGCCTCGCCTCCGCTTTGGCCGCCAGGCAGCAGCCGCTCCGATCGCGCTCCCTCCACCCGCCCAGGCCGGACTCGCCGCCCCGGCGCCAGGCGCCGCTAAAAGACCAGCGCCTCGGGTCACGTGGGCCCCGGGAGGCCCCGCCCCTCGCCCCGCCCCTTAAAGGGGACGCCGCGCCCCGAGAGAGGGAGGGGGAGAGGGAGCAAGTCCCATGGAAAGCAACGGGGCCCCGCGCTTCTAGGAGGGGCGAGGGGCGGGAGGGTCCCCGGAGAGTCCCGGGAAGCGCACACCTTTAGCCCGGAGTAAATCCCATTTACCTCGATGGGACTCGGTTTTGAGTTAAAGGAAGGGGGAGCTCTCCCCCCTCCTCTTCTCCTTTACATTCTATCGAAAGCAATGGGACGGTGCATTCTATTGAAATCAATGGTCTGATACTTTCTATGGAAAGCAATGGGACGGTGCATTTTATTGCATTCTATTGAAGTCGATGATCTGATACTTTGTATCGAAAGCAATGGGACGGTGCATCTTATTGCATTCTATTGAAATCATTGGTCTGATACCTTCTATCGAAAGCAATGGGATGGTGTATTTTATTGCATTCTATTGAAGTCGATGGTCTGATACTTTCTATTGAAAGCAATGGGACGGTGCATTTTATTGCATTCTATTGAAATCAATGGTCTGATACTTTCTATTGAAAGCAATGGGACGGTGCATTTTATTGCATTCTATTGAAATCAATGGTCTGATACTTTCTATGGAAAGCAATGGGACGGTGCATTTTATTGCATTCCATTGAAATCATTGGTCTGATCCCTTCTATCGAAAGCAATGGGATGGTGCATCTTATTGCATTCTATTGAAATCAATGGTCTGATACCTTCTATGGAAAGCAATGGGATGGTGCATCTTATTGCATTCTATTGAAATCAATGGTCTGATACCTTCTATGGAAAGCAATGGGACGGTGCATTTTATTGCATTCTATTGAAATCATTGGTCTGATACTTTCCATGGAAAGCAATGGGATGGTGCATCTTATTGCATTCTATTGAAATCATTGGTCTGATACCTTCTATGGAAAGCAATGGGATGGTGCATCTTATTGCATTCTATTGAAATCAATGGTCTGATACCTTCTATGGAAAGCAATGGGATGGTGCATCTTATTGCATTCTATTGAAATCAAAGGTCTGATACTTTCCATGGAAAGCAATGGGACGGTGCATTTTATTGCATTCTATTGAAATCATTGGTCTGATACTTTCCATGGAAAGCAATGGGATGGTGCATCTTATTGCATTCTATTGAAATCAATAGTCTGATACTTTCTATTGAAAGCAATGGGATGGTGTATTTTATTGCATTGTATTGAAGTCGATGGTCTGATACTTTCTATTGAAAGCAATGGGACGGTGCGTTTTATTGCATTCTATTGAAATCAATGGTCTGATACTTTCTATTGAAAGCAATGGGACGGTGCATTTTATTGTGTTCTATTGAAGTCGATGGTCTGATACTTTCTATGGAAAGCAATGGGAGGGTGCATTTTATTGAAAGCAATGGGAGGATGCATTCCATTGAAACCAATGGGACAACACGTTCTATTGAAATCAATGAGACAATCAATTCTACTGAAATCGATGGGACTTCTTACTCATCCCTGGGCCCGATCCGAACCACGCATGTATGCATTGTTATCTGGGAGTAAATTGCATGGCAGCAATGGCACTTCCTTCTTTCAGGACTGCCGGACCCACAGGATGTGCCACTTTCCCTTTGCTCTGGGCCGAATCCCATGGCAATCAATGAAATGTGACGGGGAAGCTGAAGGGTTGGGGGTGCCGAAGGACCAGATCTGAAAGGCGCATGTGTGCCTAGGGGGAACTCCTGTGGCAATCAATGGGCCTTTCTTCCTCTGCTTAAAGAAAAAACAAATCCAAGGGCATGCACATTCAGCTGGGGGTACATTGATTGGAACTCAGTGAGACTTTGGGCCTCTCCGCATTGCACAATTATTGCACTATGATTCTACTTTAATTGCCACCATTCTGTTCTATTGAACCCTGGGATTTGCAGTTTAGGGAGGGACATTTAGAATTCTCAGCCAGAGAGCTCTTTGGCCTCAGTAAACGACAAACCCCAGCATCCCACAGGTGGCAGCCATGGTAGCTAAAGTGGAATCAAAGTGCAATAGTTACGTAGTGCGGAAAGGCCCTTGTTTCCAGCCCGTTAGCTGGGAAGGGAAATGGGCCAAGTACTGAGGTCCTCCAAGGCACGCCTACTTCAGAGGCCATTTCTGCACTAGCCTGTTATAGCGCGATGATTCCACTTTCAACCTCCTCTGGAATCCTGGGGTTTGCAGTTTCAGGAGGGGCCAGCCGGCCCCTCCCGAAACTGCAAACCCCAGGATTCCAGAGGAGGTTGAAAGTGGAATCATCGCGCTATAAGAGTGTAGTGCGGAAATGGCCGGAGAAATACTATGGGAAAACATGAAATTTTTACAGGTTGTTCTTAGGAGCAGAAATGAGCAACAGCGTCAAATTTTAGAGGGGTTTAGAATCGCGCCCATCCAAACGCCTGGGCTACACTCCTGTGCATAGTGGGAACATGCCCTATGGAGATCTATAAGGTATGGCTTGCAAGTGAATTGAGAATTTGGACACCTTTTGGGAGCTATGCATTGGGTCCAGATGGGTGAGGTCCACAGTAACCCATGGGAGAAATTAGATTTTCTTTGGCCCCATTGATTTCAATGGGCCTACTCTGATAGGACTGAGAATCTAACCTGCTGGCGTATGGACCTATCTAACAGTGCCTCCCAATGGACATCAATGAAACCTCTCGGCTGAAGCATGTTAGCGATCACCTATTTCTTTCTTTTCTTTTAAAGAAATTTAATGCGACTCTTCCCACCTGATGGAAAAGGGAATTATCAGTTTTTACACAGCGATGACATAAACTTGGCAGATATTTCCAACAGAGATAGAAACTAAACTCACCAGATAAAACACCAAAGTGACAAGCTATAAATAAAGGCATTAAATCCTAACTCATCAGAATATTGGCCTATTGAGATAATAATGTATGGAGTGGAATGTTTACATGGAATGGAATGTTAAACTCAGATTCAACTGGGAAAATTGATGTCTGGAAGCGGAGAGGGTTTTTCTTATTGTTTTTTCATTTAAAATGTTAATAAAAAATTAAAAAAAAAGAATATTGGCCTATTAACTAAACACTAAACTATGGATATATAAAAAAGCTTTGCCGAATTGTAAGAAAAAAAAATTAAAAGTTTTGTTTTTTTTCCATTTCAATGGGTATGACTAAATATCCTGGCTGCTGTCTTGAGAACCAGGCTGCCTGTCCCCATGGATATCAATGGATCTCAGTGCCTGAAATAGACCCTATCGCACCTAGTATTTGTCCTCGGTCTCCCATCCACATACTAACCAGAGCTGACCTTGCTTAGCTTCCAGGATCAGATGGGCAATCTCGTGCCTTTAGGGTATTTAGGCCACACGTCCCATTTAGTGAAGTGTGGTCTACTCCAGAGTAAAGCTGCTTAGGAAAAAGTCATCAGTTCAAATCTCAGCATCTGGAGGTCAAGCTGGAAAAGGGACTTTCTCGAAGCTCAGGACAGCTGTGGCTGGTTGGGGTAAGTGATCCAATCCAGGTCTGACTCAGGGTGTGGTAGTACTTTAACCCACTTTGTCTGTCTTTTTAGCAGTCTGGGGTATCTGCAGAACTCACCTCCAGCACCACACCTCAAATTAGTTGTTCTTAGCAGCCTTCTTTACCATCCAGTTTTCACAATCATACATAAATATAGGAGATACGATGGTACGGACAAACCTGATTTTGATATTCAATCATGTGTCTTTATATTTGAGGATCTTGGGTTAGTTCCGGATCTTGGATTAATTCCTTCGTAGCTGCCTTTCAAAGTCCTAGGCCATTTCCGCACGAGACTGTTATAGCGCGATGATTCCACTTTCAACCTCCTATGGAATCCTGGGGTTTGCAGTTTCGGGAGGGGCCAGCCGGCCCCTCCCGAAACTGCAAACCCCAGGATTCCATAGGAGGTTGAAAGTGGAATCATCGCGCTATAACAGTCTCGTGCGGAAATGGCCCTAGTCTTGCTATTATGGGAGAGAATCATATGCAGAGACACCCATCAAAGCCTTCCTGGCAGATGGCCATCCAGCCTCTGTTTAAAAGCCCCCAAAGGAGACTCCACTGCACTCCATTCAGGTAGCAACAGATCCCGCTATTGAACCGCTCTTACTGTCAGGAAGTTCTTCCTGAGCTTCAGGTGGAATCTCCTTTCCTGCAGTTTGAATCCATTGCTCCTTGTCCTAGTCTCTGGAGCAGCAGAACACAGGCTTGCTCCGCCTTCGACATGACATCCCTTCAAATATTTAAACATGGCTATCGTGTCCCCTCTTAACCTTCTCTTCTGCAGACTAAACATCCCCAGCTCTCTCAGCCGCTCCTCAGAGGGCTTCATGGCTTCCAGACCCTTCACCATTTTGGCCGCCCTCCTCTGGACACGCTCCAGCTTGTTGATATCCTTCTTGAATTGAGGTGCCCAGAACTGGACACAGGATTCCAGATGAGGTCTAACCAAAGCTGAATAGAGTAGCACTATTACTTTCCTTGATCTAGACACCGTACTCCTATTGATGCAACCAAGAATCATGTTGGCTTTTTTGGCTGCTGCATCACACTTCTGACTCATGTTCAGCTTGTGGTTGGCAAGCATGCCTCGAAGTCATTTCTGACTTGCAGTGGCCCTAAGGCAATTCTATCAGGGGGTTTTCTGTGGCTGAAAATATATGATGTGGAACTGAACCCAGATCTCCAAGGTCACAACCAAACCACGACACCACGCTGGCTCTTCTGAGCACCTCTCCCTAAAGTGCAAAGTGCTGTATTGACCTTAGGCAAGTCACATTCTCTCAGCCTCAGAGGAAGGCAAAGGCAACCCCCCTCTGAAGAAATCTCGCCGCAAAAAATCCCATGATAGTCATACCTTAAGGTCACTTAAAGTCACTTAAGGAGCCCTGGTGGCGCAGTGGTTGAATGCCGTTACTGCAGCCACAAGGTTGTGAGTTCGATCCTGCCGGGCTCCAGGTTGACTCAGCCTTCCATCCTTCCGCAGGTCGGTAAAATGAGTACCCGTTTGGGGCAATTAGCTAAAAACACATTGTAATACATGCTATTTGTAATGTATAATGTATTTCATGTTGTTCGCCGCCTCAATCCATGTGGAGAGGCGGGATACAAATAAATAATAATAATAATAATAATAATAATAATAGTAGTAGTAGTAGTAGTAATAATAATAATAATTATTATTACCATAATGTGGAAACAACCTGAAGGCCCACAGCGTATCTCCCCATCGCAGGGACCGGTGATGACTAGTAGCTTGGCTGCCTTATCTTATCTTGGGCTGCCTTCGTAAGAAATGACGGGAAGGCGCATGCCAACAGTTATGAAGAATTCGGAGTCCAAGTAGAAAAGCAGAGGAGGGTCAAAGTCGGAGCTGGAGGTTTGGCAGGCCAGCTCTACAGCCCTGGAAATCACCACGTTAATTCTTTGCAGGAATATATATATATATATATAGAAGAAAGGATAGGGAGGGGAAAGTGGCCTAGACAAGCATCGTTAAAAACAAATCAGATTTAATTCAGCATCAACTTGACGCACATTTGCAGGCATTAACGCTTACTTCGTACACAACAGTTTGTCCACTGAAAGTCTTATCTTTGCGGGAAAATGGTTTAAAAATACTCTTTCCTAGTTATTTTTGGGACCAAATTCCCTGTTGAAGAAGTCATGTCTAGGAACGAACTGACTTGGTTAACAGAGGAATAGCTGTCCATTTGTCCATATAGTTGACTTTAATTGGAACCACAGCGGGTAGAGTTTCTTTGGAAAAGTGGCCTTTATACACTGTCGTCATAATGAGGTGTAAGATAAATCCAATCTATTATTTGTTTTCAATTTATTTTATTGGAAGCATCCTGAGATCCCAGGATACAAGATGGGATACCAATCTTTTAATAAATTAATATACAACTTGGAACTGGATTTTTTTTTTGCAGTTTTGTTTGGATGAATGCCTATAGTTTTTTAAAAAAATAATAACTACAAATTATTAAAATTCCCCCGGTTGCTGTGGCCCTGAGATGGATCTACTAGCAGGTTCTTAGACCTGCATAAGGAGTTCTCCCTCTGGAAGTCCTCTGCACATGCTCAGAGGACACCAGCTTGTTGTTGTTTCCACGGTGTAGCGGTTCCTTTCCCCTGAAAATAAAGAAAAAAGAATCTGGCCCTGACTGTGGAAGCATTTGAATCCTTTTTGAAAACAGAACTCATTCTTTAGGGATGGTGCATGGGAAGCATTTTGCACGTGCTCAGGGGACATGGAGTTGCTGCATTATACAGGTTGGATTCTTCCCGTTTAGCCTCCCCAAGGTTTCAGCTGGGAACAGCACATTATGGGATACATAATCCTTTTAACTGGAGATGCCAGGGAATTGAACCCAGAAATTCTGCATGCACTTTAGGCAACCTTTAGGCAACCCTATCACAGAGTTTTCTGAGGCTGAGAGTGTGTGTCTTGTCCGGGGTCACCCAGTCGGTCTTCATGACTGAGTGGGAATTCGAACTCTGGTCTCCAGAGTTGTAGTCCAACCTGCAAATCACTGCACAATGCTGTACTAAATACATTGACCCCAAACTGGCTAAAAGACTAAACACTAGCTCACTAAACCACAAAAGGGCTCATTCTTTCCTTTCAATTCCAGAGGAGGAAAAAACATCTTTATTTTTTCCTCCTTATCTCTTGGGAGCAAATAATCCTGGGGTTGCTCTAGCTGTTCTGTTCTAGAGAGAAGAGAACACTCTGCAGCCTTCTCAAAATAACATTTCAGAGGGAAACGTGCTATCCAGCAGGTATTCTTGGGTGTAGCTTCCCTTTAGAAAGGATCGGGGCGTCCCTGGGACTCTGTGGACCCCAGCAGAGATAAAAACCAAATCATGGAGCCGGAGGAAGGATGGAAGAGAATCTAGACTCCGGTACAGGAAAGAAAACAACTCATTTTCTGCATAGCCCGGTCCGTTCTGGGGAAGTGATCCAAAAATCTCTCGAGGCCATTTCCGCACTAGACGGTTATAGCGCTATTATTCCACTTTCAACATCCTATGGAATCCTAGGGTTTGCAGTTTAGGGAGGGGCTTCAAAGGCCCCTAAACTGCCTCAAAGGCCCCTCCCTAAACGGCAAACCCCAGGATTCCATAGGATGTTGAAAGTGGAATCATAGCGCTATAACCGTCTAGTGCGGAAATGGCCTGAGTTTCACATTGCCGGAGATTGCACTAGTGATGGCTACGGCCTATACAGTCCTACAGAGCTTGGATCTAGACCGGAGGAGGGGAAAACTGCCCTATGGGCTCCTGGACCCCATTTCTGGGGCCCCCAAAGCCCTTGCCTGTTCCCCCAGCCCCCCAACTCCCAACAACTGCCTTTTTGTTTGGAAGCCTTGTTCAGCCTATTATATTTTTTAAAAATTTGGATCTATAGACTAGTTTTGGCTTAAATACCCCCAAACCTTGTGAAATTCCTGGGGGCATCATAAGGCAACTCGGGGGCCCGTATGCAGACAGACCACCTTACTGAAAACGAGATGCTTTCCTTTGGGGAACTCGGCTTTCCGGTTTCTCCTTCTCGGTTAAGGTGAGGCCACGGTTTGCTCTCGCCTACTGTGCTTTTTTTTGGCAGCCTGGGGAAAGCCAGGGAACCGAAAGAGAGAGGGAAAAAAGAGGCAATATAAAAGATTTCTCCTCCAGGGAGGGAGCGATCTGTCAAGGGAAGCGCCAGCCCGGTTGGGATGCAAAGGGCAAAATCGTGCGGCTCGTGGTACCGCCAGTGTCTCCGGCAACCCTGGCGGGAGAGCCGCATTGCTACTGAGAATCTGCCAGCACTCTGCAGGAAATAACTGGAACAGGCAGGTACTGCTTCCTGGAAAATATGCAATTTCTCAAACAAGGGTAGGAAACTCGCAGCCCACCAAAGATGTCTGTATGGCTCTCAGTGCCTCCAGAATCTGCAGGTACCGACCCCTCTCTGGCCAAAAAGAGACTGTGAATTGCGGCTCCTAGAAGCCTCCTGGGCCGTGTCCACACTCCACTCTTCTAGTGCAATTATTCCACTTTCAACATCCTATGGAATCCTGGGCTTTGCATCCTCTTCTAAACCCTCATCATCTAATACAAGCCATCATGTTCTAATATCATCCATCAGCTACTTAGTTATGTATATGTTCAGCTGCCATTTTCCCCCCAACTTCTTCTCCTTTTATTTATTTCTATTCTGCTTTTCTCCCAACAATCGGACTCAAAGCAGCTAACGACAATATTGCTCTTGTGTGCCTTCATGTCATTTTTGAACCCAAAGGCAAACCTATCACGGGGTTTTCTTGGCAAGATTTGTTCAGAAGGGATTCGCCTTTTACTACTCCTGAGGCTGAGAGAGTGTGACTTGCCCGAGGCCACACAGTGGGCTGCCATGGCCGAGCAGGGAATCGAACTCTGGTCTCCAGGCTTGTAGCCCAAGGTGCAGATCGCTACACCACATTGGCTCTCGTAAACTTAAAAAAAGAAACACTGAACAATTTATGGAACTAAAAACATTAAAAAATAAAAGACGCATTAAAAAGTATAAAATAAAGAAACCATACGGAAGAGAATATAAAAAACAAGTGGACTCCAATAGAAAATTACCTCCAACGTAAAGACTGAAAAAAACGTGAAATATAGTAAATATAGAAAGAACATTCAAGAATGAGTAATAGAGGGAAAATACATTATTATATCCTAAAGGGTTTTAAGAAAATACGTATTAGAGTATTAATGTTATTCAATAAAATATCTAGAATATAAGGACCTGGAACAAATGTTATTAAAGGACAATTTTAGAAGTACGTAAACCATTGGTAACATTTATGAAAATACTATGATTTTAGGTAGAAGTGTAGGAAGATAAGAAAATACAGTAAATTTTCACATATGTATATATAAAATGATGATGGAGGAATTGTTTTAAATATATGTTTTGTATAAAAATGATAAATAAATAAATAAGTATACCAACTTTAAAAACAGAACTGTACAACATTAAAAACCCAAACCTATCAAATGATGAAAGCCCTGATGGCCCAAAAATGTTTTAACTTGCCATTGGCTGGCCCCTCCCGAAACTGCAAACCCCAGGATTCCATAGGATCTTGGAAGTGGAATAATCGCGCTATAAGAGTGTAGTGCGGAAATGGGCAGAGAGAAGGGCCTCTCCAGAGCTCTCACAGGCTCATATAGGGAGATACTACAGATAACCTGAGCCCAAGCTGTATAGGGCTTTATAGGTCAAAACCAGAGTTTGAATTATCTCTGAAATGGACCAGCAGCCAGTGCAGATGTTGCAACTTATTTATGTTCAGCTGTTGATCAGCCTGCTTCCACCAGCAAATGCATTTGCACAGGAACGTGGAGGCGGGGGCAATTTGCCCTAGGCGGCAATGTTTTTGGGGTGTCCCGGCCCACAGCCACACCCCCACCACACTCCCATGCACTGCAGCCACACTCCCTCCCGCTCCCCCTCCACACGCTCCCATCTCCACCCCTGAACAAATGACAATCAGAAGCAGGACCTCTGTTGCAACTCCTCATGGCACGGGGCTGGAAACATCATCTTGCTTGCACCCTAACTGGAGCTGAACAGACCTCCTTGGCCCGATCTGGCTGCGCATGCATCAGGTACACATAACTACCGTATCTGCGTGTATAAGACACACCCATGTATAAGACACACCCCATTTTCAAACAGTATTTTTTGGGGAAAAAGTGCGTCTTACAGGCTAGCAAATACAGTAACCTCTTGGCTTGACTCCCCAACCTGCCTTACAGCCGGATCAGGAGAACAAGGTCTTCTGTCTGGGATGCAAAGATGTTATTTATAGCCTTTTTCCAATAGAGAGCGGGGCTGCCACAATGAATTGTGGCAGGGGTCCAGCTTCTGATTGTTGCAACCTTGTTTGCGGGTGGAATGCAGCTGGAAATATCCTCCTTCTTGCTCACTGATGGGCAGCTAGATGGGCCGCTTTCAACCAGGTGCCTGTTAGCCATTAAGGTGGGCTGGCGGGGGGACACACGTACCCTTACAGATTATGAATCTGAAACTGCAATACAGAATGCCTGTATCATCGTCATCATCACCATTGTCATTGTCATCACCATTGTCATCATCATCTTCTCCCTCTTCTTCTCCCACTTCTCCTCCATTTATATCCTGCCTTTCCCCCAAAACTGGGACCACCTCCCTTTACTTTTGGTCCCCCTCACAACTGGAATTCACCCTCCCCCCAGAAACTTATCCGAACCTGAGCTCGGCCCTCTGTCTCACACTTGAGACACGGATACAGGCTCCTTCTGGCAAAAAGAGTCCCCAAACACACAGACCTCTCAAAACGCTTTACTTACAATGCAAGTGTGAAAATCTTTTAATTTTTTTCCAAGGTACATTTATAAAAAATAATTCAAAGTATTAATTTCCAGTGTGTTCACTAAAAATCAAACAAAGACATTATCAAAACTGGCAACACCAATCCATCTGCGTCAACAATATGAAATATATCTAACTTTTATTTTAAAATATCAGTAGTAGAATTTGGACTACCGGCCCCAGAGAAGTAGAGGAGCATCTATCCAAACTGCTGTGGACTCAGGTAGCATTGATTTAAGGCACATCTTTTGGATTCTGGCAGTAATTTCTGCAAGAACTACATTAAAGAGGAAACCCAAAGCATCCATCTTTTGGGGAGGTTGCTTGTATGTCTCTGCATGATCTCCTGTTCTAGAGGGAAGAGAAACCTAAGTTTCCTCTACAGGGAGGGGACAGGGATTTCTGCCACATCTCTACAGCAGATCCAATTGCTTCATCCAATTGCAAAGATGAAGGCAACTTCCTTTCCCTCTGGAGAGGCTACCTGTCGCACCTCTGCATGAATAGCTAACTTCTGTGGAAACTGCTGTGGAAGGTTGGCTTTGGACCCAATGCTATCAAAGGAAGTGGCCATCTCCTTGATGTTCTGTGCCCAATGGGGGGCAGTGGAAGGGGACTGGTGTGGTCCCCCAACCCTGAGTTAGGGTAAGCATTTGGGATGGAAAGAGTACAGTGCTTGTGATTATTCATTTCCAGGCCAAGAAGCAGACCGTGTGAACTCTGAGCCATTTTCTCCTGGTACTTAAGCACCCTGGAACGTTGCGGAGGAATTCTGTGCCAAAAACAGGATTCTAGTGTGGAAGATGGGTTTCCTCCACAGAACCTTGTTTTCTGCAAAATCCCCCCCCCGCCCAGCAACATAACTCATCTGCAACACTTCAGATATTTGAATACTATGGAGGAATACTTGTTTTCTCTGGCAGTGTCTCCTCTGCAGCGTCCTCCTGCATGAGAATATAATAATTGAGAACTTACATTCCCCTAGTGCACAATTCATGGTGATGTGGAACAGTATACAAACATACCCCCACATTTGCTAGGGCTGGGGGCACGGGACCCCTGTGAAAGTGGAAAAACCATGAATAACCCTAAGCCCTCTCAAACCATATTTAACACACAAAAGAAGTACAATCATCATATTCAGCCCACCGTGGATTCCTTTGAGGCATCCAGGTTCCTTCACAACGCAGAAGTGGGGGGCCGGTGGGGCTTTCTGCCACCCCCACTGCTGCCCCACACCATTTTTAAGAGGGGCTTACAAGCCTTGTTCTCAGTTTTTCAGTCCCATGAGGCTGGCAGTCCCTACTAAAAATGGCACAGGGAGGCAGCAGATGCGACAGCAAATAATCCGTGAATAATCAAATCTGCAAAAGTGAACCCCGCAAATGTGGAGGGCTGACTGTATACAGGGATACCTCGGTTAACAAAGTCTTGGACAAAGAAGCTCCTTTTGGATGGGGGGGCCTCACTCCCACTTCTATCTAGCTGGAAAGTTGTTGTTTTTTTCACCCCACCGTTCGGAGGATGGAGAAGCAAGGCTGAAAAAACACAGATGTTGAAATGCTTGGCTGCAGCAGCCTGTCCGTAAGAAAGCTTCTTTCACGGAAGAAAGCTTGACCTGGGAAAGAATGGAATTGTGTCCTAGGTGATCTGTGTGCGCTCACGTGCAACAGGCAAGGTACACGGCAGCTGCCACCAGAATCCCTTTCTGAATCTTTGCGAAGAGCAAAAGAGAAACAAGAGGGGAAATACGAACCTTCACGTTCCATATTACGGATTTCTTCCCTTATATAATACTGTTAAATAATGTATATAAATGTAGAAGTTATTGATAATGATATTAATGACATCAACAACAAGCACATTGAAAAGGGAGAGATTCTAATCAACTCTAGTTTTCTGGGGAAAACATTTTTCATGTGCAAGGAGAGAAGCTAGCAGAGCATTTAGTTACAGCCTCAGCTAACAAAGTTGCTGACAAAGAAGCTTCTTTTTGCAAAGTCTTTTGACGGAAGGCCATCCCAGCCCTCCCTTGTCTTGTCTAGTTTTCTTGCACCATTGGCACCGGGAGGGCTAAAGAAAGACAACCTTTCAGTTGTGGGTCTGCAACAAACTTGACTTCTAAAAGGCTTAAGAAACCTCCCGCAGAAACACATTGAATTGCTCTCTCTAACTGCTCATCCCTTTCCTTTCCATGTTATTTCTGCCTCCGGCACCAAAGTTCCTGTTAAAGAAGTTAAGTTCAGGAACACATCTATTTTGTTAACTGGGGGGTACCTGTATAGCAGCGGTTCTCAACCTGTGGGTTGCGACCCCTTTGGGGGTCGAACGACCCTTTCACACGGGTCACCTAAGACCATTGGAAAATACGTATTTCCGATGGTCTTAGGCTCCATTCCTCCTCAGTGGTGGTGCGCAAGCGTGAGCCATGCACTCGCGTCCTCCTGCCCCGTTCAGAAGGGACTGAAATCGCTCCCCTTCTCCGCTACTGGGAGAACCTCCCGTCTGATGGGCCAGCTTGGGGGGGGCAGCAGCAGCATGGGGGGCAGGCCCCCTCCTCGCCATGGCCCCTGCCCCACTCGCCATGGAGGGGGGGTGCTGCGGAAGGGCGGGGGGGCCGCAAGGTGACACTTTTCCGGGGGGGTGACAAAGGACCTGGGATTCTCCCCCCGGGCCAGGGTCGACACTCTGGAAACTTTTCCCGCACTGTCCCCCCAGCGGAAACGAGAGCGAAGCAGAAACAGAGCCCGGGGGGGTGTGTCTTGGAGCTTCTTCCCGGGGGAGACACGCGGCTCCTCTTCCCTCCCTGCCTGCCCCCCCTGTTCCTGGCCGGCGAGGCGGCCTTTGTGGGGGGGGGAGGCATTGTAAATAATAAATAAATAAATTTATTGTTGGGGGTCACCACAACATAAGGAACTGTATTAAAGGGTCGCAGCATTAGGAAGGTTGAGAACCACTGCTGTATAGGAAGACGGCCAGCCATCCAGGCTCTGGTCTTCTCTTAATGACCTTGCAGAGGAAGCCCTGGTCAGTTTCCAGGGGCTGTCATGTAGCATACTTTCAAGGCCTCAAGGCGATTTTGAAAACCGCCCTGGGTCTACCCTGCAATAAAAGCAGCTTTCTGAAAGCACAGGGAAAAATTTTGGGTACTCAAGCTAGCCAAACTCTATACAATGGCACCCCCTAGCGGCAGAACCCAGCTCTGCGTTTTCGCCTTCACGAGCTCCATCCAACGTTAAAAACGCACAAGGGGCTTCTCATTCCAGGGGTCCCAATCCAGCATACACTCAGGCTCTCCCAAGTGGGATGATCAGGACCTTCCCATTCCTCCAGAGTGGCTGCAGGGAAACAAGACCTCCAAAAGCCTGCCTGAGGTCGCTCACCGCTCAGCAAAAGCAGTTTGTGCAAAATAAGAACATAAATTAGCGTATCTCCTCCGTTGGCGTTATTTACACCGAATAAGAGCTGCCATCAGAAACTTACAGTGGTCTCGCTGGCTTCTGGCAGGCCCACCCAGTCTATTTTTAATTATGATGTATGTTTAATTATGACATATTTGAACGGTTTTACGTTTTTAGTGTATTTTAATCATAATTTTTTAAAATTGGTACGCTGGTTTTAATTGTATTTCAACCTCTGTTGTACCTCGCCTCCAGAGGTGGGTGACAAATAAAAATTTATAATTTTTGTTATTATAGGAGATGCTGGGAATTGTGGCCCCAAAATAAACTTTTCCAGCTTCTGGCTATTTGCTGATTTTTTTCCTGCAGTGAAGAATGTATGTGTGGCTCTAATATGTTCATTCACACACAATAGGGATGGGTGATTTGTGGTCCTCTGAGTGTTTTTCAACTACAGCTCCCATGATCCCTTACCACCAGCTATACTGGCAGGGGATGATAGGACTTAGAGACTAAGAACATCTGTCAGGCCTATCTCTGAAACAAACACACATACAGACATGCGCACCTTATCTATGTAGAGAACCTGGGAATGGCGACCGTGGGAAAAAACTACAGATTTGCAAAACTTTCCCTGAAAGGTCTATTTTTTTTCTTAAGGCAAATTGTCCAAAAAGGATGCAGGACAGCAGTGTGTGAACCTCTGGCTTCCCAGATATTTTGGATTTCACTGACAAGCCAAGATGGCAGATGGTAAGGGATGATGGGAGTCACAGTCCAATATGTCCAGAGGGCCAAAGGTTCCTGATCCCAAATGCAGGGCCTTCTTGTGAGGTAGGTTATTTTATAACCCTGTTTCCTTCCTGTGAGGAGAGGGGAAATTGAGGCACATAGTGGTGAAGTGATAAGTGATCACACTCCTCACTCCTAAATTCCCAGGGCTCCATCGTTAACCAGTGGCACTCACAGCCACAGGATGTTATAAGGGCCACCAGCTTAGATGGCCCTTAAAGGAAAAAGAGAGATTAGATTCTGGATGGGTAACTTGTAACTTTCTGAAAGCTTCTGGACTACAACTTCCATCAGTCAATAGTGAAGGATGATGGGAAGTGCAGTCCAACAACTGCTGAATGGCCACAAGTAGCTCCCTGCTGGACTAGTGGGGAATGACAGGTTAATTAAGGACCCACCAGCCAAAATTGCTACATGGAACCTCCATGTCCAAAGGCAATATACCTGTCAGAAACAAATGACAAGGGGCCACCACCTTAAGGCCCTGTTTGTACATATCTTGGGCAGCTTCTGGTTGCTGGTGGAACGTTACAAGTACCTGTACCTTCAGTAGATTCAGTAAAGACAAAGAAGAAGCACAGACTTTTTTGTTAGTAGAAACTGGGATATCACAGCTGGGAATCGGGTGGCCTTTTAGATCTTGTTGGCCTGCAAATCCCATCATCACTGTGAGGAATGCTGAGGGCTGCACTTCTGCCAACATATAGAGGGATGCCTGATTCCCACCCCTGCAGTCAGTCTTCAAACCACCGGGCTGGAAAAAGAAATCCTCTTTCAGAGGGAAGCAGCAATGGCCTCTGCCACAGATTCTGCCTGTGAAGGTGGACAGACAAGGAAGAGGTGGCAGCCACGTGCATGACCGATCATCCGAGCAAAGCTTCGTAGTCCACGTACCAGGCTATCTGGCCAGAGGTGGGGTTAACCCCAGAAATGGGCCATTTCTTGGGTTCGTTCCCGGCCCTACTGACCACCGTCACGATGTCGTGTTTGCCCTTGCCCATCACCAACACCCAAACCCGTTTGGCTTTGTTGATGAGCGGCAGGGCAAAGGTCATGCGCTGGTGTGGCTTGACCGGGCTTTCCGTGAGCACCACATCTCGGCTTCCATCCAGGCCGACCGGCGAGCGCGGGAAAAGGGAGGCCGTGTGGCCGTCTGTCCCCACTCCAAGCAGCACCAAGTCGAAGCTGGCGTTGGCCACTAGGGCGGCAATCTCATTAACGTACAGCTCCGGGCCTTTGTCCTCCTCCACGCAGAGCCTCCGGTTGAGGTGGACCGGCATGGGGTGGACGTTGAAGTAGGGCACCTGGACGTGGCGGATCAAGCGCTCGTACAAGTTGCCAAAATTGGACTCTGGGTCGTCGAGGGGAACGCAACGCTCGTCCACCAGCCAGAGGTGAGTGTGGCGCCAGGGGAAGCCATAGTGATGTGACACCAGTTGTTTGAACAGGGCCAACGGGCTCGATCCCCCCGAGAGGGCTAAGTGGAACTTCCCAGACCGCCTGATGGCGCTTGTGGCCACTGCTTCAATGTCTGCCGCCAGCCGGGTGATCAGTTCCTCTGACCAGGCAGTGATCAGATGGCTTTGCCGAAATCTGGACTGGATTGTTTTATATTTGTCTGGCGTTTGCCTTTCCCTGGCGTCCATCACTTCGAGGGTCTCCTTTACCACAAAGGAGACTTCTCCCCCAACCACCTCGAAATCCAGGAGGTGCCCGTTTTCCCGGCCCCCAGGGTACACACGGGGGACTTCGTTCGCCCAGGTGGTCAGCAAAGGAGTCCAAAACCCCCAAGAGGCCAAGAGATTTTCGGTGGTGACAAAGGATTCCTTCTTCCCATAGTAAATACGAGAGATCAGGATCGCATAGGCGTCTCTTTCTACCACGGGAACGTAGGCATAGTAATCAGAGAGGGGCTGTCCAAAGAGACGCACCTCCGAGTCGTCAAGAAGTTGCTTCCAGCTGCCTTCTGGCATTGTGGGTTTGAAAAGGTTGCGGCTCACGAGAACGGCAGGGGAATTCAAGTCCCCGTGTCCGATGTAGAAGACGAGCTGCTTGGGTTTGCACTGACTGCCTTCGGCATCCCAGGAGGTTTCGTGCTGGGCGCAGTAGGCCCGGTTCTTGAACAGGACCCGGATGTAGCTGACCCGTTCGTCCAGGACTTTGCCAGAGGTGAGGATGAAGGGCACGCCTTCCCAGCGGAGGCTGTCGAATTGGACCAGCACACCTGGAAACAACAAAGAATGTACAATCGGCATACCAACATGAATCCACTGCGAGGCATATTTTCATATCCTATTACATTTTGCCCCACAACTGTACAACTAGGCTTAATGACCGGAGGCTTTAAAATCACTCTCTCATTGTATCTGCGGAAGTGGATTGACATCCACAAAAGCTCGCACTAAAACAAACATCAGTAAATCTTAAAAGTGCTACTGGATTCTATTTCTTAAAAAATATTCTTCTCCCTTTCTCCTTTTAAAGGGGTTTTTAAAGTAATAGCTGTGTGTCCAAATGGGCTCCCAGCACTGCCTTTTGGACACCTAATGGAGACAAACAGACACATACAATTTAATCAATGAATTGTGTGATTGCTGCCTCTGTTTCAACACCCTCTGCAAGATAACTGCAAACCAAAAATAAAAAAATAAAAATAAAATCCCCAAATATATATCTTCTGCAATCCCAGATCTAATTTTAACCTTTGATAAAGAGTTCTTAGTCTTGTTCTCCTTCTTCAATCCAGGTATTTTCTGGTGGTGAGCAGGATCATAAAAATGGCCACGATACTTATGTGTTTAAATGTATTTGCAGCTCTGTGTCAATCTCACTTTTTTTTAAAAAATCACTTTCAACACAATCTGAGCATCAGGATTGAATATAATAGAGAAGCTTCTACTCTTGAACCTCCAGTCCATGAAAGGTTATGATAGAGATTACTTCCCACCTCTTTGAAACCGGGACATTTTAAAAGCAGCTGAAAAAGCAGGAAGGTAGAGGATTCATAGGTTTTGTCCCTGCCAAACTGGGGTAGTTGGAAGGTACGTTACCTGCAAAGGTGGGCGTCCTGCTGAAGTAGTCTTGCTCCTTTTGGAGCTCCTCCTTCACGTGGCCGTTGTAGGCTTCGTACTGGCCAACCACCGCGCTGTTCTTCTCCAGGCCCCGCAGCGACGCAAAGGTTTGAAGCTTGCTCCGGAGGACCTCCTCTGCATTGCTCACGTTGGCCGGCAACTCCATGGCGAGCAACATCAACACCTCGGTGAGGTGGTTCTGGAGAACATCACGGATCACCCCATATTCCTCGTAGAAGCTGGTGCGGTCTGTGAGGGGCAGGTTATGGGGAAGGGAGGAGAGGAAGATGGAGGTGAGACATCAGGTTGGTGAGACAAATGAGGCAGGGGGTTCAGGAAATTTGGATCCCATTTTGCAATACCCATGGTACAAGGGGATTTATTTATGAGCAGTGGTGCAGTGGTTTAAATGTTGAACTAGAGCCATTTCCACACTAGACGGTTAGGGTGCTATTATTCCACTTTCAACATCCCATGGAATCCTGGGGCTTGCAGTTTAGGGAGGGGCCTCTCAAAGGCCCCCCCTAAACTGCAAACTCCAGGATTCCATAGGTGATACAGTGCTTAAATGCCAGTACTGCAGCCATAAGGTGGTGAGTTCGATCCTGCCGGGCTCCAGGTTGACTCAGCCCTCCATCCTTCTGCAGGTCGGTAAAATGAGTACCCAGCTTGTTGGGGGCAATTAGCTAAAAAAAACACATTGTAAACCATACATGCTATTTGTAATGTATAATGTATTTCATGTTGTTCGCCGCCTCGATCCGTGTGGAGAAGCGGGATACAAATAAATAAATATTATTATTATTATTAGTGCGGAAATGGCCTAGCACTCTGAGAGATAGGATTCAAATTCCCACTCATCCATGGAAATGCACTGGGTAATCTCAGGCAAATCACACTCTCTCAGCCTCAGAGGAAGGCAATGGCAATAAATCTGGCCATGCAAAACCTAAGACAGGATTGCTACATGTCAGAGTTGATTTGAAGGCCTGAACAGCAAAGCAACAGAGCACCAATGTGGGGTAATAATCTGAGCATTGGACCAGGGTTCAAATTCCCACCCAGCCATGGAAACTGACCTTGGTCAAGTCACACTCTCTCAGCTTCAGAGGAAAGCAAGGGCAAACTCTCTTAGAAAACATAATGTCAAGCAATTCCTACGATAGGGTCACAATAAGTCAGACCTCAATCGAGGACAATATTGGCAAACAACATTAAAAAAATCTTGTTCTATATGATAATGAAGGCAAGATTAATATACGCTAGGAACTGGGACAAAGAAGAGATA
Source organism: Ctenosaura bakeri (assembly GCA_948474755.1). Lineage (NCBI taxonomy): Eukaryota > Metazoa > Chordata > Lepidosauria > Squamata > Iguanidae > Ctenosaura > Ctenosaura bakeri. Next base: position 56,532 of record CAOLHI010002328.1, read on the forward strand.
CTTGAAACCAATGATTGGTTATTAGAGATAATATGATTTGATGCAAATTGATAAATTGACTGTGTTATTAAAAGAGAAACCATCAGTTGGATTCAGTAAAGTCTGGGATTGTTTAACTGATCAACTCGAGAGAGAAAGTAGAGGGAACTTTCAGTGATTACTTTGAAAGAATAAAACATCATATTTACACAAACTTAAAACAATGTGAGAAAAAGTATTGGGACATATTTTGTTTCAACCGTTTCTATGCATTAGACGTTGTAACTGTGTACGACGATCTTGTTTAATTTTACATGCTTACATAAATAATTTTGTTTGCTGAAAATGGATAACAATAAATATTTAAAAAAACCAGAATAAGTCAGACCTGAAGTCACCTAACAACTACCACCAAATGCTAATTGTGGTAAATTTTGAAATATAGCCACATGTCAAGACAGTACCCAGGGTAGCAACACCCTTTATTTGAGACTCTAAATATGACCTATGAGTTTTTTAAAAATCCTCGTTTTCATTTCCATCAGGGAGCAGGTCTTTTGCAAAGCTAATGGGTCTTGCTGACTTAAAACTGAACCACCCTAAAATAGGCTGGATTACAACAGGGAGAATGTGTAACAACACACTGGAGTCCAGTTACTGAGCAGACTGGGGGCCCAGATGACATTATTTCCCCTACTCCAGGTATGGCAAGCAGCCTTTTAAATATTTAAATATTTTAAGTCTACTCCAGGTGTGGCATGCAGCCTTTTAAATATCTAAAGTATTTGTTTACTGGTTTACTGGTAGCAGCTTCCCATTTCTTCTGCACTGTTTAACATTACAAAAATATTTTCAGCGACTTCCAAACCCTTCTGGCATTAAGGGGGTTTTTTCCCCTCCCAATTTTGACATTATTTACAGTCTCAGAAGCAGCAGAAAACTGGCCCTGAGGCACATCCAGTTGCCTACCTCTGTTTTAAGAGGCACGGTGTGGATTTTAATGGGCTCATTGGAAAAAAAGAACAGAGATCTAGTTGCGTTTCTTGTTTTTCATCCACTTCCTTGCACAGCCAAACTTCATTGAAAAGGGGTTTATTAAGCCTACCACAGACAAATCTCACAAGAAAATAAAATATCACGATAAAGATCACATTAAAGACAGGCTCTTTCAATTCCGGACAAGAATGGACAGGTCAAGATACGTCCCATTTGTCTGAACGGTGGGATACACACAGGGGCCCCCCAAATCGCCCCTCAGAAAGTACAAACTATTTTTTCACCTCTTGTTCTTTGCTGTCTTTTTTAATCTCAGTATGTGTGTTATATATTTTTTTTCTCTGCCGCTTGGAGATAAAAGGGAAAAAAATAGTTTTTATCAGACTATTCAATCCTTGCAATGCAAAGCATAAATATTGACATTGAGCTGAATGGTTCATAATTTATACAATGCCAATAATGACAAACATAAAGAGGTGCAAGAATTGCCATACAAACTGTGAATTCAATTATTTTACGTTGCTTAAAGGACAAAAGAAAGGATAAGGCAGTTTTGGGTTGAACTTGTGTCCATACGTCCGAGGTTAAGGGTAAAAGTAAGTCGATTTCTTCTTCCTTCTCTTCTTTTATCCTTATCGTTCTATCTCGATGTAAATGATTCTCGGAGGTCCCCCCCCCGTAACTATGTTTTTTATTATTTTGGAATTAATATAATAAAAATTAATGCAAAAAAAAAGTGCAAACTTTTCCGAGGAAGAACGAAGTGGAAAAGCAATCCAAGAAAGGAAGGTGAAAGAAATTAATAATCTCAGTAAGAGTGGTTTTCCCGCTGGTTGCTTGCTGCAGTGCCCTTGATCAGGGACAGGAAAGGTGAATTCCTGCTACCTAAGTTTTCTCGTGCCTCCCTTTTTCTGGCTTTTAAACCTACTGGGGGAGCAACAATTTGGACGGGGGAGATGCAGGGAGGAGAAAAGAAGAAAAGCCATTTGTTTCTGGGAACCCCCAATTTTCCTTTCCTGAGATCTCCGCAGAGGCACAACTGGTTCTCTCCCCTCCTTGGCTCATAAAAAAAACTTTGGAATGGGGAAAGTTCATCTCTGCCGAATTTGTAGCCAGCGCATTAATATAATCAATGCTGCACATTCTTTGGCACGGAAGCCAGCAATGCCGGCACGGTTTGGGGGGAGCCAATGAAAGTCTGTTGTTGGAGGGGGCGAGAGAGAGGGGGAAAAGGAGGGGGAAGGCAGGATGGAGACACTCAATTTCTTATCCTAGCTGTCACCTTTTCTCCCCAGGAGAGGAGAAAAGAAACTCTGCTTGGCCAAGAAAATCATTGTCATAATTTTTTTTATAAAAGAAATCACTCAAGGCTTTTAATAAAGTGATGGCTAATTGGCACGGTCTGGAGGGAGGCGCATCCCGGGGTCTGCAAGAAGCAAGAGTGCCCGGCCGTTGTCCCCGGAATTGGTGCAGCCGGCAGGTGCAGCCGGCGCTGCAGAAGAGATGCAGCAAGACTGCAGGCGCATAAAGGAAGAACGGTGCTGTCCTTGAGTTCGTGGCACGGCTCGGCCCGGGCTCGGCCTGATGGGCCGGAAACCCGGGGGTGAGGAGCAAATAAATAAATAGATAAATAAAGCAAGCAATCCAGGAGACTCTGCAGTCTCCCTCCACCCTTGCAAAGGCCAAAGCTGGGGGAACAGTTCACCCTACAAAACTGGGACTGTGCAGGAACATAGAAAAATGCTTTACACCAAGTTGGATCGTTGATCTCTCTGGCTTAACAGATGTGAAGACCCAGGGAAAAAAAGAGGAAAAATTCAGGAAAAAAACCCTCCACACCCCCCCCCCCCTCTCAAGACCTTTTTTCCCCTGGAAAAATGGAGGAAAATGTATTGTGGAATATTTTCTTCTAAAATAATAATATATTTAAGGCAAGGCATTTGCCTGTTTGTTCTTATTGTGTGCCTTTAAGTCACTTCTGACTTAGGTGACACTACGGCGAATCCGTCAGGGGGTTTTCGTCAGAGGGAGTTGTGCCATGGCCCTCCTCTGAGGCTGAGAGAGTGTGAGTTGCCCGAGGCCACCTGCAATAGGATCCCACGATCGAGCAAAGATTAGAACTCTGATCCACCCCAGTCATAATCTAACACTCAAACCACTATACAGACTGCCTTTCCAGATTTCATCAGAGACTTTCCATTGCTTCCTTCTGAAGCTGAGAGAGTGTGACCTGCCCAAGCTCACTCATTGGGTTTCCATGGCCAAGTGGGGATTAAAACCCTTGTCTTTAGGGCTGCTAGCCCAACATTCAGGCTACTATGCTACAGTGGCTCTTGTTCACCTATTTACTGTCCCAAAATCATCTCTAAAAACTAGGTTAAGAAAGAGGATTCTATGTACAACTATATACAGTATCAGATCACCATAATTCCTGCTCTTGGTTTCCTTTTCTCACTTCATTTTTACAAATATATGTGCATTATGTTTGCTTAATATTATGGAGAACTAGCAAAGACAAAATAGCTTCTTCTCTTTTACTAGTATTGCTGTTTTGTTGCATTTTTAATGTGTTTTTTCCTGGCTTGCTGCTCAGATGGGCAGAAACCAAAGACGTTTGTTGGAGTTCAGGGGTCTCTCATACTCCAGAACCTTGTAGCTCCATTGGCAGCTAAAAATCAAACTTTTAAAAAGTAAGTACAATTTGCAATTACGTACTGAAGGATCTGTGTTTTTAATGTGCGAAAACATGACAATTTTATTCCAAAAGAAGTTATATATAATTACTTTTATGTCTCTAAGGAACTAAATGATTTTCAATCTGGAAAGAGAGATGATAATGCAATTTTTCTTTTTTTTTCCTGAAAGTTTCTCCCTCTCCAAAAACACAAAACAAAAACAAAACCCTAGGAAAATGTGGCATGTTACCCCACCACAGCTTAAACTTGACTGGCAGCAAATACTCCAGAGTGGAAAGAACACGGTATGTTCTATGTGTTGTAATCCCTGAACAATGGCCATTTCCACACTAGAGTATTATAGCACTATGATTCCATTTTCAACATCCTATGGAATCCTGGGGTTTGCAGTTTCGGGAGGGGCCAGCCAGCCCCTCCCGAAACTGCAAACCCCAGGATTCCATAGGATGTTGAAAGTGGAATCATAGCGTTATAGCAGTCTAGTGCGGAAATGGTTAATGACTCTTTCCTTTAAAAATATCGTAAGATTCTAGTCCTCATGGCAGATTTAAACACAGGAGGCTGACTTTAGCAAGATGGTGGTCGTTGTCTGCACAGCTTGGCAGGACGAAGACTGTGACTTTGGGCATAGAAAGCACATTTTTAATCACTGAGTTGTGGCCACTTCCATCCTATAGATTCAGCACAAACAGAAAAGATTCTCTTTACAAAATGTTTAATTAATTTACAGTTATCTCCTGTACCATGAGAGTCGGCGTGGTGTAATGGTTGGAGGGTTCGACCCAAACCCTAAGAGACTATGGTTCAAGTCCTCACTTGGCCATGGAAACCTACTGGGCGACCTTGGGTAAGTCACACTCTCTCAGCCTCAGGGGGAGGCCAATCTTGCCTCTGAACACATCTTGCCAAGGAAATCCTGCGACAGGTTTGCTTCTGGGTCACCATAACTTGGAAACAAATTGAAGGCACACCAACCCATCTCCCATCACAAGGAACAGTGATGCCTAGCAGCTTAGATGTCTTATTTTAAAGGTTAAACTGGAAAAAGGAATGATCTGCCAACGGCAAGGAGCCAAGAGAGCAATTAAATTTTGAACAGCAGGTGCCAAGGACATGCTGCTGGAGGGGAAAGTTTTCTGTGTCCTGCCTGTTGCCTTGCCAGGGTTGAACACGGTTGGGAACAGGTTACTCAGTCGGATGAAAAATTGGTCCAACCAAACCGGGTAAGTTGCTACACCAAACCACAATGCCAAAGCCTGGGAAACAAAATGATCAGATTTAGAAGAAAGGACTGGGTTATAAACCACAATGGCACAGTCTAACGGATATATGAAGGAGGGTACACGGTCCGCGAGCCGGAAGGAAAAGCCATTTCCCTTTTGTCCGCACTTTGGGGGTACAAGACCTGGGGTCTTTTCACACTACACAGCTACAGTGCTATGACTCCACTTTAACTGCTGCGGTTTCATCCCACAGAATATTAGGGTGTACAGTTTGGGAGGGGCACGCAGAATTCTCAACCAGAGAGCAATAGTGCCTCACCAAACTACAAATCTCAAAATTCCATCAGATGCAGCCATGGCAATCAAAGGGAGGCCGATAGTTTCCCGAGGCAAAAGAGCTCTCTGGCTGAGAATTCAAAACGTCCCTCCGTAAACTGCAAACCCCAGGATCCCAAAGGAGGCTGAAAGTGGAATAATAGCATAGTAACGGTGTAGTGCAGAAAGGCCCAGAGTGGAATCGTATGGCTATAATAGTGCAGTGTGAAAGGGCCTCTCTTCTTCCTCTCCTAGAAGGAGGCAGATTTGGGAAGGAACCCCATAACCGTACCACAAATGCCCTACCCATAGCACCAGAGGTAATTTTACTCAAGGCTCCACGGAATCATCTGGGTTCTCGGCATCATATCGGAAGTCAAGTCTTCCCTTAGACCACGGATGGGGGAAAATATGCCCAGATGGTGTTGCACTGCATCTCCCTTGTTATTGGGGTTGTTGGGAGCTGCAGTCCCTCAAGCACCCAGAATGCTACCTGTTCCCCAGTCCTGCCTTGTCGGCCTCATTCCATATCTGCAACATCTGCTTCTCATCCTGGTTTGCCAACCCATTCCTCCACCACCACCGTTCAAATCAAGATCCCACGTTAGTCCGAACAGCCAAGCTAATGTGGGTTTCAAAGGATAAGCCAACTGAAGGCTAAGAAATTTCCAATCTTTGAGAATAAGATTGCAATATTCTGTGACTATGGTTATTAGCAATTCTAGTAGGATTATTCAGCTGGGTCTTTAATAGAACCATATATTTTTTCCTATTTTTCTCTTTCATTACATTTTGGCTTGCAGGGGGACAGAGCCCATTTGTGTTTCAGTAAGTTAGTGTTTTAGCACTGTGATTTAGTTCCATTTTCTTCTTTCTGAAATTTCTTTCTGCTCTTTTTCCTCTTCTGAATGCATATTGCTTCGACTGTGACCCAGACTATTAAAATTAATAAATAAGTAATTCAAGACCCCACATACTTTTCACATCCACTGTCTCCTTCAAGACAATTTCCACCCTTTCCACGTGGTGTTTGTTCCAAATCGGATCCAAATGTTTTCGGTTCTGGTCCCGGAATGGTAGGATGTGGGCCACTGCCTTTGTTTCAGAGAGGAAGAAGAAAGGAGAAGAGAGCAAAACTCATCAAAAACTCAAATTATCTCAAGATCAGCACCTCATGCTTCTTGGCGACGTGACTGAAAAGGAAAACCCCGGGCTTGATTGTACCAATTGGCACAGAATTTGCACCAAATCAAGAAAGTGCAAGTGAGAGGGGAATCACACTTGAGCCTGCGTCACTCCGGCCATTTCCGCACTCGACTGTTATAGTGCAATTATTCCGCTTTCAACATCCTGTAGAATCCTGGGGTTTGCAGTTTAGGGAGGGGCCTTTAGGATTCTCAGCCAGAATTGGACAGAATAATAATAGCACTATATATAACAGTGTAGTGCAGAAATGGCCTCAGTTTCTACCAGAGTTGCCGGACTGAAAACTGGAGGGGGGTCTCCCATACCCATAATGGCTGCGTGGAAGAGAGAATTTGAGTGGGCATTGCGTGTTACCTGTGTCAGAAGCAACACCCGCTGGAATCCCTTCTTCTACACAACCATTTAAAGCACAGGAGGCTGCGGCGTTTTGGACTTGGGTGAAAAATGTTGCTGTCACCAGAAATGTTTTTGTCAGCTATTATGGATAAAGATTTGGGTAGTAAATATGAATTTAGTGTTTTAGTTAGTGCTAAAGACTTGAAGGCACACCACAAAAACAAAAAATATCACTGTGACAGGTCCTTATTTTTCACTAGACTGGGTTCATAAGTCCAGCTTAATAAGGCACCCTGATACTAAGGGCCTTTCTGCACTACACTGTGATACTGCTATTATTCCACTTTCAACATCCTAAGGAATCCCGGGTTTGCAGATTAGGGAGGGGCATTTTGAATTCTCAGCCAGAGAGCACTGTGACCCCCGGGGGACCTTCATATGACACATTTATAGCACTATCATTCCACTTTAACTGTCTTGGTTCGAGCCTGCAATCTGCATTTAGGGAAAAGAATTTAGAATTCCTGGCAAATTCCTCTCTCCCTCCCTGCAGTAAAAAAAAATTCAATAAAAACCAAGTAACAGCTTACTGCCCTGCCACGAAGCAACATTTTAAAACAAAACTCAGTTTGTTAATTTTTTTTTTTTCATTCTATAAATACCCCAAAAGAGTTGTCTTTTCCCCTAGAACACAAAGCAGTTCAAGGGAAAGACTTGATCAAGGAAGGAAAAGAAAAACACATTTCAGTAAGTGTACTGGGCAATATATTCAAAGCTCTTATTGAAATTAGTTTTATAGGAACACTTGTAAAGATTAAAACACCTATAAATATTGGGAAATTGTTTTTTATTGGATGGCTTGTAAGGATCTTTAAGATGCCACAATTCAAAGAAATTCAAACGCCAATGGAGGACATAATATACCGTGGCCCTGCACGCAAAATACGCTTTATCCTTCCTCCCTAGTAGGGTTGCCAGTTCATGATTGTCCCCAGGCTTGGACGTGTTCTGACGCAAACTCTGAGGTCCAGGAAGGGCCTCTGATGTCATTAAAGTTTAAGTACAGGAGGGCGACCAAAACGGTGAAGAGCCGCTTAGGGGGTTGGGTATGTTCAGCCTGGAGAACAGAAGGTTAAGAGGGGACACGATAGCCATGTTTAAATGTTTTAAGGGATTTCACATGGAGGATGGTGCACGCCTGTTTTTGGCTGCTCCAGAAACTAGGACCATTTCCACACTACGCTATCATAGAGCTATTATTCCACTTTCAACCTCCTGTGGAATTCTGGAGTTTGTAGTTTCCTGAGACCAAAGAGCTCTCTGGCTGAAAATCCAAAATGCCCCTCCTTAAACTGCAAAGCCCAGGATCCCACAGGATGTTGAAAGTGGGATAACAGCACTATAGCAGCGTAGTGCTGAAAGACCCTGACGCCAAAGTGCAGAAGTCATTTGCAGTCACTTAACCCAGCAATGGGGAGGGGAGCAAAGGCAGAATCTTGTCCTTTCCATTAGGCTCATGCAAAAAAAAAACACCTTCTGCACTCTCCCCTAGCTTCTAGCTCAGGTGTAACTTTTGCTATCTTGAACTCGCTCTGATGTTGCTCGGCCACACGTGTCCCAGTTTTCATCTGCAAAATCCGGCAGGTATGAAAGGGTTAAAGGGTCTAATTAGTCTCTCTAACAAGCTCCTGCTTCCACATCCTATTCAGAGAACTGAAACTCCATCCTGTACCATCCATGAGTTCCTCTCTCGGTTTGTGTCCCTGCAAAACTGCCCGGATTGCATCAACACCCAAAAAGAGAAGGGAGGACACAGAAGAGCCAAAACAGACAGGTGGGAGCTCTATGTGTTTTATCAAATTAAAAACCCCGTTTAGGGCTTGGCAGGCTCTGGTTGGCGAGAGCGGACGGGAAGGAGGGGCAGAGGAAGAGCTGCTTAGTCAGCGAAAACCGAAGCTTCTGACCTTGGCCGGGAGATCAGGTGGAGAAAAGCATCACTGGTGTGCGCGCGCACATGGGTTTCCTTCATTCTTTGTTGCTCACAGACACAGAAATGTCCACACAAGTAATGGGCCAGCTCATGGGAGAGCGAGTAACAGTGTCATCTGATTAAATAATGGTCCCTTCAATGACTGGGAAAAGATCTTATTTTATTTCCTCTGTAAAAGGGCAAGCAAAGACGTTTCTACTTAGGCAGGCATTTGAATTCTGAATTTTAATTATGGAGAGGTAGTGCGTGTGTATAAGAAAGACAGCTTGGTGCAGCACTTTGAGTGTCAGATTATGAACCTGGAGACCAGGTTCGATTCCCGCTCGGCCATGAAAACCCATTGGGTAACCTTGGGCAAATCACATACTCTCAGCTCCAGAAAACCCCATGATAAGCTTGCGTTAGGATGGCTGTAAGTCAGCAATGACTTGAAGGCACACAACAGCAACAGCAAAGTGTGTATATAAGTGATGTGCTCTTTTAACCTTTAAAAAATCTCAGTGATGCTTTAAGTGTTTTTACTGTCTTGCTGCCTGTTTTAATAATAGTCATATTTAATTTCTTTATGACTTTTGTCCAGTGAGAATCAAAGGCCATTCCGAAATCTCATTTGATGAAGGAGAGAATTTAAATAGAATCCAACCCCAGCTCCCACCTCTACTCCAGAATAGAATTTGCCAGTTCCAAATAATCAAAAAAGTCAAGTTGGTGAACAAAAACACCCAGCTTTAAGCTGATTGGCAAAATGTTAACAAAATGTTGACAATCAGCCCTCCACATTCGCTAGGGTTAGGGTGCAGAACCCCCACAAAAAGTGGAAAAACTGCAAATATCAAAATGTGTGTCTATCTCTGTGGGAAGGGGCTGGGGCACGGTGGGGAGAGTGGACGTCCAGGGTCCAAACCAGGTTTTGGATAGGAGATGGAAGCGGGGTGGCCCTATACTTCCTCTTTCTTGCCCACTTTCTTCCTTGGGTGTGGGGAGCATGTAGGGAGAAGGTCTGTGATGGTGAGAAATCAGGCTGTGATCCATCCTTAGCTGGCCAGGTATCTGCTGGTGGAGGAGGAAAAGGACGAGAGGCGGGTTTTTAAAGGGCTGCATGGCCTGGTCGGAGCCACCAGGAGGAATGGCTCCCTTGGAAAATAAGTACCTGAGGTTGGGGGGCAGGGGTCAGAGAAATTTGCAAATAACCATACCCGTGAAAGTCAAACCTACAAATGTGGAGGCCTGACTGTAATTTGCTGGACCAACAATCGGTCCAGCAAAGAGACTTTCACCTCCAGAAATTTCTGATGCTAGTTAGCATACCACCCCTGAAATATTCACAGGCTGAAGTGTCTTGGAATTACTCTAAAACGGAAAAATAAAAACCATCTGCTGAGCCCTTGCAGATGTGTCTCCCTCTTTTCCCCCTTGAATTCTGACAACGGCGCTCACCTGCTTGCCCAGGTAATGGTCTACCCTGTACATTTCCTCCTCCCGGAAGAAGGTCTTCAACTCGTCGGCCAACTGCTGAGCGGACAAGAGATCATGCCCGAATGGCTTCTCAAGGACCACCCGTAGCCAGGCTCCAGAGGGCGGCCTGCAGCTGCTGTTGATGTGGCGGGCAATCTCCGCGTAGGCAAACGGCGGCACCGAGAAGTAGAATATTCGCCCTGCTTCTTCCAGTCCCTCCTGAGCGAGCACGGTCTGAATCTCCCGGCTGAGGGCGGCGTAATCTTCTTTGGTTTTGAGCTGGCGGTATTCCGTCAGGCGGAGGAACTGGTCCTTCAGTACGGCACACCTGTCGGGAAGGACGTCCGGAGGGCAGGCCAGGTCCTTCAGACGGTCGTACATCAGCTTCCGGCCTTTTTCGAGCTCGGTCTGGGCTGCCCCATGGAATGTGAAGGTGTGCCCGTTGCTCACCTCATCCAGGTAAAGCTGAAAGAGGCCCTGCCACAAGTACTTCTTGGCAAGGTCTCCCGTGGCACCCAGCAGGACCACGGAAATGTGGCCGCGAGACTCCCGGGCCATGGAGGGAACAATCCCCAGGAAAAAGAGTGCGCTGAGGGTCAATCTTAGAAGCATCTTGGAAACAGGAGGAGCTGAATGGAAGCACGGGAAAATGAGAGAGCTTAAAAACCAATAGATGCACAACAAAATGTATACACACGCATAGGAATTATTGATCCTAATATATTTTATTATGATTTATTTGTTGTTGCTGTGTGCCTTCAAGTTATTTACAACTTATGGCGACCCTAAAGTGAGCCTACCGTGGGGGTTTTTGCGGCTGAGAGTGTGAGATGCACCGCTCTATTCTGCATTGGTTAGGTCTCATTTGGAATACTGTGTCCAGTTCTGGCACCTCAATTCAAGAAGGATATCGACAAGCTGGAATGTGTCCAGAGGAGGACAACCAACATGGTGAAGGGTCTGGAAGCCAAGCCCTAATGAGGAGTGGCTTAGGGAGCTGGGGATGTTAAGACTGCAGAAGAGGTGGTTAAGAGGAGACATGATAGCCAAATATTTGAAGGGATGTCATGTTGAGGAGGGAGTGGGCTTGTTTTCTGCTGCTCCAGAAACTAGGACAAGGAGCAATGGATTCAAGCTGCAGGAAAAGATATTCCACCTGAACCTCAGGAAGAACTTCCTGATGGTCAGAGCTGTCCAGCAGTGGAATATCCAGCTGCCTCATTAATCAGAATGGAGACTGCAGCTACAGTTCTGCAGATACCCTGGACTGCTAAAAAGACAAAGGAATAAGTCCTAGAGCAAATCACACCTGAATTCTCCCTAGAAGCCAAGACGACTAAACCAATGCTGTTGTACTTTGGCCATATCATAAGACTTGACTCACTAGAAAAGCCAATAATGTTTCGGAAGGGGGAAGGCAGCAGGAAAAGAGAAGACTGCATTGCAGGCCTGTCCTTGAATCCCTAAGATCTGAGCAGGGCAGTTGAGGACAGGGTGACTTGGAAGTCGCTAGGGTCGCCATAAATCAAATTTAACTTGACGACAGTTAATAACAACCAAATTTTCAGTCATTCCCAGGAGTGCATCAACTTTGCTCACTAATGTATACCTGCACAGAGATATGCAGCAGATGAGAATCTGCCAGTTTTGCCTTGTCCTGCATCCAAAACACTCTAAATCTCTTGTTTGTTCTTTCAAATTTATGACAAACTACACAGATTTTGCAATGCTCTGAGCCATAAAAGGAGGCAAAGGAGAATCCCCCCATCTACGTGGCACGACGAGGCGAGGAGAAAGAAGAACAGAGGATTTGTAAGCCGTTCTGCTCTCACCCACGTCTTTCAAAGGGAATGCGAAGAGGAAACAGCCAAAGGCTTGATGGTTGCCGCTATTTGGAAGAAATCCAATTGATTATTACCCTTTGTGAATCATGTGAGACAGACTCACCTCAGTCATAGATTAGGGGGTGGGTAGCCAAGGGGCGATAATCCTTTCTTGTTGGCCAGCCTATCTTTGTTCTGAAAGAAAAGAAAGGACAACATGCGCACACATAAAAAAAAAAAATGGTTCCGTGGTTAAGCAAATAGAAATGCTATCAGGATAAGCTGCTTTCAATGTTTCCTGGTAAAAGCTGGAGCGTTCCCATGGCCAGCAGGAAGTATTTTTATATGTATGTATATTTTGTAGTACACATATACACACAGGCACAAATCTTCCTACATTGTGTGATATCCCCTTGGGACACTTTCTCACCCATTAAAATGGTGGCAGATTATACCAAAAGCCTACCAAAAGTTCAGCCTTCTGTTTACACCATGGGCAATTTACTCACTTTTAAAGTTACATTTCTGTTCCTCTTTCCTCTCGTGAGCTCAAGGCAGCACACATGGCTCTCCTTTCCCGAACTTTATCCTCCTTACATACCAAACCTGTGTGAAGTCTGATAACGTTTCCCTGCTTGCTCACCTAGAGGCGATCCTCACCGGCTATGGAGGCGAATAGTCATTTGAAAATGCTACATCCACCACAGTCTTGAAAAAAGACCGACTGTGCTGTGTGATGGGACAAACAGGACACACAAGGACCATGCAGAGAAGCTGCTACCATCCCATCAGAGCATTGGGGGAGTTACTTTTTTGCGGGGGCTACAAAGCACAGAATCCCCTAGCCATACTGGCTGAGGGTTTCTGGGAGCTGCAGTGCAGGAAAACTAACCTTCCCACGCTCTGATTTCTATGGATCAACTTCCCAAGAACACAGGGAGTTAGGAGATGGGAGAAAGTGTGTGTGTGAGTGTGTGTGTGTGTGTGTCTAAGTGCATCTGCCTCTCTCTGAAAGTTCAACAGAACCAGAGCTGGATCCACACGGTTCCCAGGAGCAGTTTCAGCTCACCATAGTTCTATACGTGTGTATACATACATTTTAATAGACATAAACACCAACTAACTTTTTTAAAACATAAATTAAAATTAAAAACAGTAAACTAAAAAATCGTCAACTCACTAGAACCCTAATTTTACTAAAACACACACTAAAATACTAACTCACTGCAATGCTAATTTACTAAAATACAAACGATCTGACCCCTCCCCATAAATCAAGCTATAATGAGAAAGAGTATATAAGAAAAGAGAGGAAAATATTATTCTACCCTTACAGGTCCACTTAAGCAAATTACTAGTAACCAAACCCACAAACTGTTGCAGCTTTTGCTTTCTTACTGTCTCAAAAGTCCACAAACGGTGTCCAGTCTTTCCAGAGATCTTCCGACAGCTTTTCCTTTAAGCTCAGGATCGTTCTAACTTGGTTGAAAAACCCGTTGCTCGCTGCTCTCTCGGATTGCACAATATTTGTCTAGCTTTCTCCACGTCTGTGGCGGTAAATAGCAGGCATGCCCATAAATCCAGGAGTGCTGGAGAAAGGTTGGTTGCCGAACTGTTTCCACATCAGCAAAAGCAAACACAAAAGTTACGGAAGGAGAAGGCAATCCGCTGCCACATGGGACGGAAGAATTCGCGAGAAAAGAGGCCATCACGCCTTGGGTGGGGACTACCGTTAACAGCCATCCTCTTTTTTACCAGGACGGAAACAAGCCATGCGGCATTATGATTGGACTCGGAAGGACCAAGATTCGAATCCCAGCTCGGCCACGGAAGCCCACTGGGCGACCTTGGGCAAGTCACACTCTCTCGGCCACTTCTGCCTCCTTTGTGGTGGCTCAGTACATTCAGGTCATGGGAACCGATGTATCAGAGCACCGTTCTTGGCAAGACCTCTTCAGAGCAAATTTTCCATTGCCTGAGGCTGAGAGAATGTGACCTGCCCAAGTTCACCTTCTGGGTAGCAGTAGTAGTAGCAGTAGTTTATTATATAATGCTTTAGCCATAGGCCATTTGCACGCATGTCACCAAAATCCATAGTAAAAAGTACAAATACAAGTAAAACGGAATTAAGCATTAAGCATTAAAATATTACAACATTAAAAACGTATAGAATAAAATAGGTGGCTAATACTATAAAATATGAACATTTGGAATTATAAAATATACGAGATATAAAAACCTATATAACCATAAGATATATTAGGATGAACATTAATACTAAAATTGATAAAATCAATAAAAACCAATAAAGATCATCCCCTGCACAGTCAACTGCCATATCCTTGGTGAAACTAGCCCTGATCTTCATAACTGCCAGCGCATAAAGAGAGACCTTACGAGTTACCGCAGAATCGGTGTCAGACAGCAGGTAAAAAATCTTTTCAGATAGGGGTATTTGCAGGCAGAGAGGACAAAATAGCCCCCAAGAATTTTGTTCTTGGTTCATTGCACAAAGAACAAGAAAACAGATAATGCAGCAGGTCCTCTATTTCTGGGGCCCTGCAAATACATGTACGAAGGGCCAATGGAACGGGCAGATATCTGCCATCAGTCATGGCTGTGGGCATAGTTTGGAAACGAAGGGCACCTTCTGGGTATCTACGGCTGAGGAGGGATTTGAACCCAGATCTCGCGAAATCTTAGTCCAATATTCGACACTATGCCACCCTAGCCCTCCTGTTTTTAACAGGGCCTTTCATTGTTTTCTTAACTTGGTGTGTAGTTATGATTATTGTTCCTTCGCCACATTTTTGTTTTAATCTACATTGTTACCCACTTTGGATCCTCCTATATTGGGAAACAGGTAGGATACAAATTAAGACATGAATAAATAAGCAGAACACTGGCCCAGACAGGCCCAGGGTCTGATCCAGCAAGACTTTTCCTTCTCGGGTTCTTCAGTGCCTCTGGCACCATCCAAGGTAATTTAGGCTGATTGTGAAAAGCGAAACCAGGTTGTCAGCATCTCCGGGTCTCGCCAAAGGAGAGACGGCAGAGAGCCGAGCCTCTGGATTTGCAAGGGATGCACAAAAGCACCAGGCACCGCGAAGAGATCCGCTGGGGCCCAGTCATGCTCCACAACTATGGCACTGCTATGGCGGCATCCCAGGCCGCCCTGAGCATTGCATACCCAAAAGGCACTGATCTTGGAAGCTAAGCAGGGTCAGCCCTGGTTAGTACTTGGAGGGGAGACCACGAGGCATCGCAGGCTACATTTCAGAGGAAGGAACTGGCAAAGCTTCCTGACAGTCAGGGCTGTCCAGCAGTGGAATGTGCTGCCTCCATGGAGTGTAGTGGAGTCTCCTTCCTTGGAGGTTTTTAAGCGGAGGCTGGATGGCCATCTGTCAAAGGGAGGGCTTTGAGGGTGTTCCTGCATGGCAGGGGGTTGGACTGGATGGCCCCTGGGGGTCTCTTCCAACTCTACATTTCTATGATTCTATGATTCTATGGTGTCATTTCTAATCTTTTTCTAGTGATGCTTGTGCACAAAAGTCTCAGACCTCAACGTGTCTATTTTTTAAATCCTACGAAAACCACCTCTGAGTACTCGTTGCTAAAGAAAATCCTATGAATATAGCAACAGCAATAGCATTTATTTCTATACCGCTTATCAACTGAGTGTTATCTAAGCGGTTTACAATGTGTTTTAGCTAATTGCCCCCAACAAGCTGGGTGCTCATTTTACCGACCTGCGGAAGGATGGAAGGCTGAGTCAACCTTGGAGCCCGGCAGGATCGAACTCACAACCTTGTGGCTGCAGTACTGGCATTTAACCACTGCGCCACCAGGGCTCCATGGGGTTTCCCATAATAATAATAATAATAATAATAATAATAATACAATTTATTTATATCCCACCTCTCCCCATGGATCGAGGCGGTACTACAACAATACATTAAATACCTTAAAAGCATTAAAACATAACCCATCCTCCCCACCCGTGAGTCGAAAGGCAGCTGCATGGCAAACACACGGTCCCAAATTCTCAGCCCAAAAGGTGTGCAGCCTCCCCAAAGGACAAATCCAGGATTCCATAGGATGGGACCATGGCCCCCTGTCTGTTCCTATAAGGGACATTCCTGATTTGGGGGTGGGAAGCTTGTCCCTTATAGGGCTGGTGGGGGTCCTTTACTACAAGGCATGCCCCCTGTTTGACGATTGGAATTTTTTTCCTTTTGCACAGACAGTAAAATGCCAAAGCATCTCATATTTTTAAGTGCGGGCTCTTCCTACGGACAGTAATGTGCGCATCGTGTAATTTATAAATGGGGACAACATGGTAATTTAACACAGAAATTAATTTCCATTTATTATTTATTGTTTCAGTACAACCCAAACTTGTTAACAGCTGCTTCCTGACTGTCCACCCTGCGGGCCATGAATTCCCACCGGCCCTTACCTGCTGTGTTGCAAACCTGGCAGATAGCGAAGGCCGCTTCCGCACTGCACTCTTATAGCGCGATGATTCCACTTGCAACACCGGCCATTTCCGCACTAGACTGTGACAGCACTATTGTTCCACCTGGGTCCCTCCCAAAGCTGCAAACCCTAGGATTCCATAGGACGTTGCAAGTGGGATAATAGCGCTATAACAGTCTAGTGCGGAAATGGCCCTCCTCTGGGAGCCTGGGGGTTTGCAGTTTCGGAATTCTGAGATCTGTAGCTTCCTGAGGTCCAAGGGCTCTCTGGCTGAGAATTCTAAAGGCCGCTCCCTAAACTGCAAAGCCCAGGATCCCAGAGGAGGTTGGAAGTGGGATCATAGCGCTATAACTGTGCAGTGCGGAAGCAGCTGAGCTCTCTAGTTGGGGGTCATCAGAAGTCTCTGGCTGAGGATTCCAAATAACACCCCCTAAACCTAAAACCCCATAGGCTGGAACTTTAGCAGTTACAGCGGAATCATAGCGCTACAACTCCGCAGTGTGGACGGGCCCCTGCTTTAGAGTTTAGACGATCCAGCCGGGGAAGGGGGCTGGGAGAGAGGATCTCCGCCCTCCCTCCTCCTTGGAGAGCCCAGCCCTCCCCCGCCCCCCAAACCCGGACCCCCAACCCTTCCACTCACCTCCCTCCCTCCGGAGGCGCGGAGGAGCCCACGGCGAATTTGCGGGGGGAGGCGACGTCAACCGGATCCAGGCCTCGCTTTTTGCGTACGCGGTCGGCGGGGCCGAAGCCAAGCTCCGCCCCTCGCAAAGGGCAGGCAGGGCGGGGAGAAAAATATTATGGTTCACGTTTCCCAAGCGACGGCGGTTCTGAAGCGGGAGGGGGAGAAAAGGCACGGTTTTTGAAAAAGAGCCCGCGAGGGGAACGAGTTACGGAACGAATTACTTTTTGAAAGGCAACTTTTAAGATTAGGCATGCGTGGAGAGATGCAAAGCCACCGGCTTTTAAAAGGTACGCATTTATTTGATATATGGAGCCAACGTGGTGGTCCTGGGGCGAGTCACACTCTCTCAGCCTCAAAGGCAGACAAAGGCAAATCTCTGAGCCAAGAAAATTCAGAAACGACTTAAAGGCGGACAATATTTGATTTATACCCTGCTTTCTCCCAAAGGAACTAACAGTGTACGATAATATATATTTTTCCAGCTTCTTTCTGAAGACCGCCGATGCAAGGAGACCCCGGCACCTCTCTAGGCAATGGGTCCCACTGCTGAACTGCTCTGATAAGAAGCTACTTCTAAGGTTCCCTCGGAATCTACTTTCCCACCAGGTCAGTAGGGCTGTGAGGCCGCTCTGGGTTTTAGTCCGAACTTTAGAAGCGTTTCTCCCCCAAGGTTTCCCAGCCCTATCCTCCAAAAGGTTCAGGGCTTTGGTTCACAACTTTAGGGTTGGGGTCAAAACCCGGAGTGGATTTGGCAGCCCACTGACATGGAATCGGTGAAGTGGATGCTGTGTGACTTGCTGGCCAATGGGATTCACCTGCCCTGGACACTCTCCAGGGGGTAATCTCTGTGGACGGGTGGCTTCTCGGCCTCGGGGGTCTCCCTTGAATACCCCCCCATTCCCCACGAAGGGTCTTGCGCTTTCCTGCCAACCTCTGACATTGGTTGTCCGCACGCATCTAGGCCTAGATGTAAGGCGGGATTAACGTGGGCCATTTCCGCACTGCACTCTTACAGCGCGATGATTCCACTTTCAACCTCCTATGGAATCCTGGGGCCGGCCGGCCACTCCCGAAACTGCAAACCCCAGGATTCCATAGGAGGTTGAAAGTGGAATCATCACGCTATGACAGGCTAGTGCGGAAATGGCAATAGTGCTATTATTCCACTTTCAACATCCTAGTCCCCTCCCTAAACTGCAAACCCCAGGATTCCATAGGAGGTTGAAAGTGGAATCATCACGCTATGACAGGCTAGTGCGGAAATGGCAATAGTGCTATTATTCCACTTTCAGCATCCTAGTCCCCTCCCTAAACTGCAAACCCCAGGATTCCATAGGAGGTTGAAAGTGGAATCATCATGGTATAAGAATATAGTGCGGAAATGGCGGTGGATTGGAATCCTGGGGCAGTTCCTGAAACAGACCCCCCCCCTTTATTCATATTCTACAAGTGGTGGCCTAGAAAGTGTTTTAAAAAGAAGAAATTTTTAAAAAAATGCAAAGTACGATAGCTGTTATGAGCCCTCGTGGCCACTCGGAGAGATGCTGGCCTACCGTTGGGCAAGATTTCTTCGGAGGGGGTTTGCCTTTGCCTTCCTCCGAGGCTGAGAGAGTGTGACTTACCAAAGGCCACCCAGAGAGCTTCCATGGCTGAGCAGGGGATTTGGACTCCGGTCTTCCACTGTCCTAGTCCTGGGGCTCAAATTTAAATTGCTTTCTAGGCTCCTTGCCTTTGACAGATCGCTCCTTTTTGGAATGATTTTCTGCACTAGGCTGTTATAGTGCTATTATTCCACTTTCAACCTCCTGTGGAATCCTGGGATTTGCAGTTTAAGGAGGGGCATTTAGAATTCTCAGCCAGAGAGCTCTTGGGCCTCAGCAAACTACAAATCCCAGAATTGCACAGGATGTTGAAAGTGGGATAATAGCACTATAACAGCGTAGTGCGGAAAGGCTTCGAGGTAACGTGGAAGAGATTTGTGGAAAAGGTTTTAATAAAAGAAGAATGTGTCATACCTCACCAGGAAGAACTACAATTTTGGAAGGTGGAGTAATCTGAAATATAATTGGCGCTAGGGATGGGTTCACGTACAGGGTTAGCAATTATATGTTTAGTCATAAGAATATATTTAGTAATAGTAAGAGATTAAATTTAGTAGAGAAGGATAGAAATGGGAATGAAATTATTACCAGTATATTTTCTTAAATATTAATTATGAGAATAAATAATAATAATGGGTGTAATGAACAGGGGAGGAACAGAAACCTTTTCCCTTCAATATAAGGCCGTGGAGCAATTGCACCAACTGCAAGCCCTCCGCCTGTCTTGATTTGATAGAGACAGTCCTGGTTAATTTCCACACTATACTCTTATAGCGCGATGATTCCACTTTCAGCATCCTCTGGAATCCTGGGGTTTGCAGTTTTGGGAAGGGCCAGGTGCCCCCCCCCGAAACTGCAAACTCCAGGATTCCAGAGGACGTTGAAAATGGAATAATCGCACTATAAGAATGTAGTACGGAAGTAGCCTATAGAATCACTGGAAGAGATTGTAGGGGCCATCGAGTCCAACCCCATTCCGCCATGCAGGAATATCTCATCAAAGCCTTCCCTACAGATGTTTAAAAACCTTCAAAGAAGGAAACCCCACCACACCCTCAGCCAGCCTATCCCACTGTTGAACTGCTCTGACTTTCAGGCAGTTCTTCCTAATGTTCAGATGGAATCACTTTTCCTGAACTTTGAAGCCATTGCTCCACGTCCTAGTCTCTGGGGCAGCGGAGAACAGGCTTGCTCCACCTCCATATCACATTCCTTCAAATACTTAAACGTAGTTATCATGTTTCCTCTTAACTTTCCGTTCTCCAGGCTAAACATACCCAGGTGCTTAAGCCACTCCTCGGAGGGCTTCTTGGGTTCCAGGCCTTCGATCATTTTGGTCGGCCTCCTCTGGACACATTCCGGTTTGTCAATATCCTTCCTGAACTGGGGAGCCCAGAACTGAACACTGTGTAATTCCACGTGGGGGTCGGACCAAGCAGAATAGACACTCTGCTTCTATTGATGCAACCCAGAATCCTCTTTTCATCCCACTTTTTGAGCTGTTTCTCAGCTCCGTTTCTTTCTGCTCCGCTTTCACCCATTGACCTCAGCTTACTTCGGTTGCTGCAAACTGAGTTCAAAATGCAAAACCAGTTTGCCCTACATCAACTCGGCAGAGAGGAATCTTGCCCTCCCCGGGAGGCTCCAACAAAAGCAACCCCTCCTAATTGTGCGCCCTTCCTCATTCATAATTTTTGCCATCCTGTGCATGCTCCGAGGTTGCGCGGCCGCGCATGTTCCCAGTTTTCACCTGCAAAAAATAGACCATTGCTATTCTGGCTCTGCAAAATTCATTGATTGTAGCTCAGATTGGAAATCCACGAGGCTTACTTCCAAGCAGACCTGCGCCTCGGCTGGTCGGACGCCTCCATTTCGCATGGATCTGGGTTTGAAAGCCTTGTGGCCTTTCACAGCCTAAGAGAGTCTTCCCGCTTTTCTGTCCCTTTTCTGTCTACATCCTTTTATTCCAATTTTTTAAAAAACTTTGGAACAGACAAGGACGTTACACCTGCAATGAATACCCTGGCTAACGGAGTAAGCAGAGAGTGCCAGCGGGCCTGAAATGTATTTTTTTCACCCCATCGGCCAGGCGACCGCCGCTGCTGCAGTGCGCTGCAATGCACACGCAGCATGTCCGAAGGCGCGCATCGTCAGATGGGATGGGAGAACTGCAGCACAGAAACGTTGAAGAACTGCAGAGGTACCGAAATAAATATCTCAGTGAGCTCCGTTGCTTTCTGCTGCCCTGCCACTTTTTCAGCAATGAGAGGAGGGCTGACATTGACATACCCTCCTGCCCCATAGCTGTCCTTCCCCACACACCTCTCCCCACAAGAAGCTCTTATATCCGTGCCGCTAACCCCTGGAGCTGCAAATCAAAAAATGCAGGTTGCAAATAATTAAATTCGAAGCTGCTGCACTCCGGTGTGAGCGCATCCATTTTGGCTGCGCGCGAGCTGCACGGTGGCAACCAGGCGCAAGACAGAATGACAAGAAATAATTGATCTGCAACTGCAATAAAATGTTGCAGTATAACCTTGCTTCTGGGAAAACAGGCTCTTGTTTGAGGCTTTGGCCCAGTCTAGAAAGCAAGGGATGGAAGCTGTACGAGTATTCCTCCCTCGGCCCAGCAGCCGTCCAAAAATTCCCTGCAGGAATGAAGCTTAAAACTGAGTTCAAAGTGCAAAAGTAGTTTGCACTACATTAACGGAGCAGGACAGAAAGGAGAGGACAGGGAAAATCTTGCAGACAAAATCCTTCACTAGCTTGTCTGTTTTTTTCCTTTGTCCATTTATTAATAAGTTTTGCTACCTTGACCACACGTTGATGTTGTCTGGCCCGATGTCCTGGATTAAATCTGTGAAATGCTGGAGGGTAGGCGACCGTAAGTGGATCTGTGTGTCTCTGTCTCAACCACGGGTTAATGCAACATGTTTAAACCGATTTCACACTGGTTTAACTGTCCAGAGCAGTGGTTTCCAAGTGTGTATGTGAATTCCATCCCGCACTGTGCTTTATGGCTCCCATCACTCCCGACCCTTTCCGCACTGTACTGTTATAGCGCTATGATTCCACTTGCAACATCCTATGGAATCCTGGGGTTTGCAGTTTCGGGAGGGGCCGGCTGGCCCCTCCCAAAACTGCAAACCCCAGGATTCCATAGGATGTTGCAAGTGGAATCATAGCGCTATAACAGTGCAGTGCGGAAATGACCACTGTATTGATCTCACCTTGTACAATATAAATGTTCTTGTCCACAGCCCCCTCCATCCATCGTTGGCATCAATAGCCATCTTAGCATGCCAGGAAGCCAGGCCGGCTGCAGTGGCTAACCCTCTACAAAGCCCCTACCCTAAAGACCGGGGATGGCAGAAACCAGTTCCCAAAGTGGTTTCGAACCTTTGGTCTTCCAGATGTTTTGGACTTCAGCTCCCAAAAGCCCCAGCCAGCTTGGAGAACTGTAAGGAATTCTGGGAGTTGAATTCCGCAAACCTGCACAGCCAAAAGTTGGGCATCATTAGTCCAAAGCTTTAGGTACTACTGAATAGCACGCGAATTTCCCCTAATAAAAAATAATAATAATAAATTTTATTTGTACCCGCCTCTACCGAAGGCTGGAGGCAGGGTATAGCATAGCTAGAACTAAAAAAGTCGTAGGAAAAATACACTAAAGCATATATACTACAATTAAAATAGATCGTAATTAAAAGTAGTACAGCATCTCCCTGGGATGGGAGATTTGCTGGAAGGTGCATACATGACAAGACAGAAATATATGAAGGAACAAATGTAGAATCTGTAACAAAATGTTGCAGTATATCCTTGCCTTTGATTAAATATCCCCGTGTTCAAAACTGGATGAGGTTGTGCTTCGAGTGTTGGATCAGGATTTGGGAAATCCAAGTTACCCTGAGCTTTGAAAGGGTAACTGAGTAACCTTGGTTTAGCCATTCTCTCTCAACCTGAGTAACCTTGGTTTAGCCATTCTCTCTCAACCTGACCTACCTAAGGTTGTGGTGTGGATAAAACACGAAGGAAGAAAGCCATGCAAATCACCTGGATTCGCTGGAAGAAAGGTGGGTTATCCATGAAACTAAAAAATAAAGGATCTGGAGACTTTGGCGGGGGAAGAGTTGAGCCAAGGGAAAGGCAAATATCCTTGCTTGCTAATGTGCTTGTGCACTAAGCTCTTTTTAGAAGCGTGGGAGCTCAGGTGGATAAAGAAGTTGGCAACCTGGGCAAAGGGCCTTGGCAACTGGGTGAGTTTATCTGTCTCCTCTGTATTCTTTTTAAGTATCTACACTTCTCTTTGGAAGCTTTTAGCCAGTAGTGGATGAAAGATTTGAGTGCAATAAAGCAACGGCAAAAACTTAGGTAGGTGTAAATGAATTTTCACACCCATCTTGTACGCTTGTCTGTGTTTCCTGCCAGAATGTGCAGTTTTCACTCCGCCGTACGTCCAGCTAAAGCCAAAGTCAGTGGAGTCCTTCTTGAGGCGTGGAGAAGAAGAACTGGGTCCTGCCAGGTAACGGAAGAAAGCCAGAACTTGGAAAAGTAACTTTTTGGGACCTCTGCTCCCATAATCCATCGGTCAGGAAGGACAGCGGCTGTACTGATTGGGGGATGCTGGGAGCCAAAGTCCAAAATAACCACTTTTCCAAGCTTTGAAAGTCCCCTGAACATTTTGAAAGTTCCTGGGAACAGAAAGGTAGCCTATCAGGGAACCTGGTTCTTTTCTAGTTCTTGGCCTGCGTTGTGACTTTTCTACTAGCAGGGAGTTTTTTTGTGTTTGTTTTTAAAGATGAAAATATTTATATATTTTGATTCCTCCCCACCATTGGTAGCGGTATAGCCCTCTCTGCCACTTTGGCATTCTACAGCTTCACACTGTAGGGTCCTTGTGGCTGGGGACCCATTTTTGCTTATGCCTGTGTTGCTCTGAGCAGGTTGAACCTGTTTCTTCTAACTCAAACCACACCGGCATTGCCTGGTGACATTTCTCTCTTCCAAGAAATTGAAGACCGAACCTATAATTTTCTCCCATGTCCACTCCATCGCATTCTCACAACAGCCCTGCAAGGTAGATTGGGTCATGAGACATAGTGACTGGCTGAAGGCTACCCAAATGAACATCATGGCTTATCGAATTCAACGTATTTTTCCCCAGTGGAGCCAGCTAAATGCCTTCAGGAAATCTACAAGCTGGATGTGAGTTAAATAGCTCATACCTTCCAACTGTTCCAATTCAGCAGGGACAGTCCTGATTCATTGTCCGCTATTCCACTTTTTCAGCTGCTTTTAAAATATCCCAGTTTCTCTCTCCTCCCCCCACTTTCCCTTTCATCCTCAGCTTGCTTCAGTTGCTGCAAACCTGAGTTCAATTTGCAAAAGTACTTTGCATTCAGCCTGTCCGTGCATGCCCGTGTGTCCACTTATTTTAGCACAGACACTGTTGCCTATCCTGAGGACAGATATTGCCTAAAGAAAAGTTAAAAGCATAGAATCATAGAGTTGGAAGGACTCCAAAGGTCATTTAGACCAACCCTCTCTTCTGCCGGAGTCCACTGCTAAAATATCCCAGGACACCCAACTGACTTGGGGAAAGGAAAGGAGAACAGGGGGCTGAATCTTGCCCTTCCCTGTAGATTCAGGCAAAAGCAAACTACTGCAGTCTCTCCTAAGCTTGGTGTTCTTCCTCATTTTTGTCATCCTGACCACACCCTGAGGTTACTTGGCCACACACGTCTTAGTTTTCATCTGTGAAATGTTGGCACCCTCCCAGTTGTGTTTCCTAGTGCCTGGCATTGGATAGATAGACTGGCTCTGAAAGTGGAGGTAGTTGGTGTAGTCATCATATTGATCAGCCATGAATGTTAGCAGTCCCTTTTTAAAGCCATCCAAGTTGCCAGTCATTACTCCATCATGTGTCAGGGAGTTCCACAGTTTAACTGTTTGTTTTTCCTCTGCCCTGAATCTACCATTTTTATTGGATGGCTCTTCCCTGTTTTCCGAGTTTCTCCAGTGCGTGGTCTGATTGCCCCATATTAATAACCACTTCCCTATAATGGTTTCACATGTGGGAACCAATCTAAAATACCTGTTTGGGGTTGCCAACTGACCAGCTGGAAAAACAAACCCAGTTTGCTCTCCTGCCTTTAACAGTCTGCAGCAGATGAAGCCCTTCACTGAAGAGCAAGGGAGGTTTGGAACTGTGGCTGTTGGCAATCAAGCTAAAGACGCAGGAGCAGAGGTTTAGAAAGAAGTGAGAAGTTGGCAACCTTCACTTTCAAAGCCCTAACATTTTGGGGACAGTGTAGCTCTGAATAACAGGAGTGGGGAGCAAGAATGCAGGACTGTTGCCTTGCGCCCATCTTGCAGCTGTCCCAGAAACTTTTGACCAACCGTGGTTGGAAACAGGATGTTGGGTTAAATGGGTCTTTTTTCTGATCCAACAGAACCACAGAGTGAAGTTAAGTGATTTTAGACTCTGGAATCACTGACCTCAGAAGGGGGTAAACCAGCCCTGCAGCATAGAGGGCCCCTCTTATTTATTTTGGAAGATCCACTGTACATTCTTAGGTACCCTAAAGGCACCAGATCCTGTCTGATGTTGGAAGCTAAGCAGGGTCAGCCCTGGTTAGGGCTTGGATGGGAAGAATATGAGGTGCTGTAGGATGTATTTCAGAGGAAGTAACCTCTGAGTATTCCTTGCCTAAGAAAACCCTATGACATTAATGGGATCTGTATCTGTCAACAGATGACTTGAAGGTAA
Source organism: Ctenosaura bakeri (assembly GCA_948474755.1). Lineage (NCBI taxonomy): Eukaryota > Metazoa > Chordata > Lepidosauria > Squamata > Iguanidae > Ctenosaura > Ctenosaura bakeri. The sequence continues at coordinate 82,085 of CAOLHI010002328.1, forward strand.
ACACACACACACTCCTAACATCCTTACATTCTTTCATCACTATAGGCACAACTGTTTCCAATGGGAGCAGCCTGCAGATTCAATTCAAGGGGTATGCAGGGGTCTTAGGATGGCCCTAGGGCAAACTCATCACGAGGTTTTTCTTGGCAGCGTTGGTTCAGAGGGGGTTTGCCTTTGCCTTCCTCTGAGGCTGAGAGAGTGTGACCTTCCCAAGGTTGCCCAATGGGCTCCCAGGTCAAGCAGAGATCGAGAGCCTGGCCTCTCAGAGCCCTAATGCAGGACTCAAACTACGATACCAAGGCTGGTGGTTCTCATGTCACATGTCTGGGTTTTAGTCAGAACTTTAAAGGTGCTGAATCCTATCTCCAAAATATGTTAATACACATTGGAGGTCACTTTTAAAACTCACCTTTAAAGTTCAATGTAAAACTCATTGGGTTTTACCACTCCTGTTTCTGCAGTAACAGTGGTGATAGGTGATGGGAACCTTGAGGAGGTTAGGAAGAACTTCCTGACAGTAAGAACAGTTTAACGGTGGAACAGACTTCTTTGGAGGGTGTCCTGGGATATTTTAGCAGTGGACTCCTGCAGAAGAGAGGTCTAAATGACCTTTGGAGTCCTTCTAACTCTATGATTCTATGCTCTTAACTTTTCTTTAGGCAGTATCTGTCCCCAGGATAGGCAACAGTGTCTGTGCTAAAATAAGTGGACACATGGGCATGCACGGACAGGCTCATTCAAAAAACAAAGTCTCCGCCCCGATGAGCTTCCAGTCTAAATTATGCCCTTGCTATTCATCCTAACCAAGCTACGCGAACTATGATGGAGGGACAGGTGTGTGTCTGTGTGTGTTGAGGAAGGAATGATCTGGCCTTCTGTCTTTGCCCAAAACCAAGAGAGTGGAGGCTGCCTGTGGATGGGCTATTCTCTGCCTTTCATGGGAGGACGCTTTCTTGCAAAGTAAGGGATTAAATATATTAAATCTCCACCCACCCCTCTCCCCCACCCCTTCCCTTCTCTTTCTCCTTTAAACAGCTCCTCAGAGTGTCTCCGATCTCCTATCGGCGAAAGGAACTCACTCCAGGTCCAACCTCCCGACCAAAGCCTGGTTAACTTTTCCAGAAGCCTCATTCAGAGAGACCACGAGAGAGCTACGGATCTCACGCAGCTCGGAGAAGCCAGGCAGGTAACTTCGACGCGTGTGCCTCTCTCTCTGGGCGGGTGGGTAGGTGTGATGCCAGTGACTTTCTCCTAAACCTGACTTTGATGCAGTGACAATTAATTTCATTTTATGTTTAAAGTCTACTGTCTCCTCTCCTTCTTGGAATTGAAGCATCTTCCACTGCGGAGTAGAAAAGACCCCAAAATTATACATCCCAACTGTATATCTGTCTCCCCACCCCTTCTTCTCCAACTTTAACTAAGCATTTTGCTAACATTTCTAAATTTCCTGGAAGAGCATCCTAATGGCTTTGCCTCTGATCCCCATGTGGCTGTCACTCAGGGACCAGGAAAACACACTGATGTGCTGGGGTGAAGGGTTATGGTTGTGTCTGTGTGAGGCTTGGGTGTCTGAAGTTGTGCGGCTGCATTGCATGGCTTGCCCCCCCTTCTTCTTTCTGATGCAGTCTTGCTGCAGAACTCTGGGGGGAAGGATTGGAGTAGAGCTGCAGAGGATTTTTTTCTCTCTCTTTGCTGCAGAAGGAGTGTGCATTGGAGGGCATTCCCTTGCAGCAAAGAAAAAAAAAGTGGGGGGGAGAGGAGAAAATCCTTTGGGGAGAGAAGGAGGGAGGGAGGGAGGGAGCTCTCCCCCAATTAATCTCCGCCTTGCATATTTCCACAGCCTTCTTGCCTTGCAAAGAAACCAGAGCAGGTTGAGCCTGGATTGAAATGCAAAAGAGCATCCCAGCACTGCAGAGTGGGGGAAAAAGTGCCGTAGCATGAATTCTTCCCCATGCAATGCACTCTCACACACACACACACACACTGTGTGTGTGTGTGTGTGTGTGTCTGGAGTCCTTTACTATATGGGTTATTTTTGAGGTCTGGAATGCTTGTCCCTTATCAGACTGGCGTATCATAAAAGATGTCCTTATTTGAGGGCTTGGAAAGATTTGCCCCTTATAGGACTACTGGGTATGCTTTTCGAGGGCTGGAAGACTTCCCTCTTATAGGGCCGGCAGGTGTCTCGTATTATCAGGGATGCCCCATATTTGAGGACAGGGAATCCCTTATAGGGCTGGCAGGAGTCCCTTCTTATAATTAGAGCTTTACCTATTATGTATACTGAACAAGATGCCGAAGAATGCAATATTGTGGGGTGTAGGCCCTTCGTAATGACAGCAATGGGCAGATCAGGTAATTCATGGAGGTGGGCACTGGGTTGATTTTACAGAGGAATGCAGGGTTAAGTGAACTCAAATCAATACTTTTTTCCAATATTTAGGCAGACTATAGGCTTGTTCGTAAGCTATGGTCTCCATGGTCGTACTCTGGTGCTCAAAACACTACACCAAGCTGTGGGGACAAAATCCCACTATCTTTCTTCTGTCTGTGGGGTGTGTGTACGTGCGTGGGGTTTAAGATATCCAGTGCCCGTGCATCCGCACAGCCGGCCAGTCGATCCCTTTCACGAAACTCTCTGCCCTGGCTGTCTCACCTTGGGAGCGATAAAATAGGAATGGCCTTTCCTGGGTTGAGCGGAGTTTTGCTTTTCCTTGGACAGGTTTATTTATTTATTTATTTATATTTATTTATATCCCGCCTCTCCATATGGATCGAGGCGGTGAACAACTTACAAATAGCATGTATCTCGAAACATTTCTATACATGCCCCCAACAAGCTGGGTACTCATTTTACCGACCTGCGAAAGGATGGAAGGCTGAGTCAACCTTGGAGCCGGGCAGGATCGAACTCACAACCTTGTGGCTTGCAGTACTGGCATTTAACCACTGCGCCACCACGGCCCCAAGGTTGGGGGCCTTGCGGACGTCGCAGTCAGAGGAGGCAGCGGATCATTGGGGTGTTGGTGTGCGATTGAAATTGATGAAGTTGCAAATGGCACGGAGACGGCAGATCAAGAGAAAGGAGCTCTCCCTGCAGTGCTAAGGGTCACCTGCCATTGACAGTGACAAGCAGTTGGATCAAAAGGGAGGAAGGATATCCTCATCACTGTCATCATCATCATCATCATCATCTTACCTTTTTCCCAGTCCAGGACTCAAGGCAGTGTGTTGTTGTCTCCCTTTAAATCATTTCTGACTTATCGTGACCCAAAGGCGACCCTATCATGGGATATTCTGGGGCTGAGAGTGTGTGACTTGCCCAAGGTCACCCAGTGAGTTTCCATGGTTCTAATCTAGCACTTGGAGTACTTCCAGGTAAGGTCACTTCCACACCAGAAGAACCCATTAACCCCACGTTTGGCCATGGGGTAAAATCAGTCCCTGGTGCTCCTTAGAAGATGCAGTTGATTTCCAGAGATCAAGCAATTAAACTGCTCTAACTGGATTACCATAGGTACCTCCTACGGTCTCAGTTTGGCAGGGACGGTGCAGCTTAATCCAGTTGTCTCACTGGTGTGTTGTTGTCGTGCGCCTTCAAGTTCTTTCTGACTTATGCGGACCCAAAGGCGAACCTATCCTAGGGTTTTTCTGACGAGATTTATTCAGATGTTGGTTTGCCGTGGCCTTTGTGTGAGGCTGAGAGAGTGTGACTGGCCAGGCAGGGACATGAGCCCCGATGAGCCTGAAGTTCTAGCCCTGCACTCAAACCTGGCTCTCCCTACTTTTTCAGCTGCTTTTGAGAGGTCCCAGTTTTTCTCTCCTCTCCCCACTTTGCCCTTGTTGTCCTCTGCTTACCGTCATGGTGACAAACTGAGTTCCAAGGGCAAAAAGTCCTTTGCACGCCATTAATTCAGCCCTTCTTGCCCTTCCCAGTAGGCTCAGGCAAAAGCAAACTGCTAAGCTTACCTCTTTTTCCTCATCAATAACTTTTGCTGTCTTGATCTCACTCTGATGTATCTTGGCCACGTGTGCCCATTTTCATCTGTGTAATGTTGGCAGATATGTGAAATCACTTTTTCCCCCAATCCAGGGACTTTGCAGGATTTCCAAGGGCTTTGGGGGGCACCAACGTGGGTCTATGGGACCACATGTAGCTGATACTTCCCCCCCAACAGGGCTTTTGAGAAAGATGCCTGAATCGCTGCTTAGAAAGGACGTGGCTTCCTGCAATTTATAGCAGCTCGCTTCGGCCTCTCCAGCTTGGTTGCAGGTGAATTTCCGCCCAAATATTTACAGCTTTCTGCATTCCAGTTCCAAACTGGCTCAGCTTCTGGGTAGATTGTAACAGCTGTGAATTTCTGGTTTGCTGCTGCGAACAGGAAACCAAGGCGGTGGCTTGAGGCTCAGGTGAAAAGGAGATTTGAACTCGGGTCTCCCAGGCTGCAACTCTAAGCATGCAGAGTATGCAGAGTTGGACACGTGTGTGTATGCGCGTACGCATGCACAAGTCTGAGCTGCCTTCTGGGAGTTGCAATCTAAGAAATAGCTTTGCCCGATGGGCTAATAAACTTAGGCTATTTCTGCACTACATTGTTATAGTGTTATTATTCCACTTTCCATATCTTGTGGGATTCCCTGAGTTTACCAAGGCATTACAGCAGGAGGAAAGACATTACGGCTGATTAGCTGAATTTCTGATTTTGGAGCGCCAGCCTAAATGGTCCACCCAGTGGGCAACAAACAATGGGCAACAAACCAGAGAATTAGTCTTGGCCAGCCAGACTTAAGGATTAAATCCCCCCTCAGACACCGGGTGACCTTGGGCAAGTCACATTCTCTCAGCCTCAGAGGAAGGCAAAGGCAACCCCCCCGAACAAATCTTGCAAAAATAAAAAAACCCCACAATCTTGTGATAGGTGCACTTGAGGGCTGCCATAATCCAGAAGTGACTTGAAGGCACACAAAAACAAAGTGATGCTGACAAGAGGAGGTGCTTTCGAGCCATCGTGGCTCTCCCTTTCGAAAACTGAATTGCCTTTTTTTTTAAAAAAAGGATCTAGTCCTCTTAAGGGAGTCACCGTAGTGTAGTGGTTTGAGACTAGGACGCTAGGAGACCCGGGTCAGGTCAGTCGTGGAAACCCACTGGGTGACCTTGGGCAAGTCACACTCTCTCAGCCTTCCAGGAATGCAAGGGCAAACCCCTTCGGAGAAAATTCCGCCGAGAAAATCCCACAATAAGTTGGCCTTAGGGTCACTGTGAGTTGGAAATGAGTTGAAGACCTAAATGACAAGAAGTCCGTCCTGTTTTCCGCACTAGACTGTTACAGCGCTCTGATTCCACTTTCAACATCCTATGGAATCCTGGAGTTTGCAGTCTGGCTGACCTTGGGACACTCTCTCAGCCCGACCTACTTTGCAGGGATGTTGTGAGGGAGGAGAAAAACTGTGAACTCATTGAGGGAAGGCAGATATGAATGGACATAATAGATCAATGAATATGAAAATAATGGTTTTAAAGTGGAGAAACTTGCATTCAGGGGAGCAAGGAAGCAAGAAGAACAGGATACTGAATTCTGTACTCAGGACTGAAGTCTAAAGTAATGCAGCAGAGTTGTAGTTGGAGTACCCGCGCCTCTGAATGTGCTTTAGTTTTTCTAGCTTTTGTAAAAGACCATACTAGATGGTGAAGGTAAATATTTCAGAGAGGCTGGTGTGTGAAAGAATCTGCTTTGGGGCTTAAAAATAACGTTGATGACCTTCTGGGGCTTCATTCTGGCTTTTAGAGGCAGGAGTAAAGATGGAGAGGGCCAAAACAAAGCTATCTAAGGGGCTTACATTTCAGCAGGAATTCAGGAGACTTGTGAAATGGGATGGCAACGTCCTCATCTGGCCGGCTTTGTGATCTTGCTACATAGCCTTCATGGGATACTGTGATCCCTGATGGGCTGTCTTGGGATACTGTGATCCCTGATTGGCTGGATAATGAATGTTGAATACTGCATGCTGGAAAGAATAAACAGCTGTCGGTAGGGCAGCAAGCAGGACCAAAGCACTGAAGCAAAGCTTGCAGAGTGGAGCTAATGGCAAGTCGTTTCAGCTTCCATGCGCTTATCCTCAGCAAAAGTGTTCACCCGTGAAACTGGCTCAGCTCTAGTCACAGTGCCCTTGAGGCTACCAGTATACCAGTGGGTACTTGCAAGACTGGGCAACTTCAAAGGGTCAGAGGGCCACCAAAAGAGCCTTGGGCCACCTGTGGACCACGAGCCACTGGAGAATAATTAATTGACTCGTGCCCTAACCCTGCCCTAGTTTTAAGTGGCACCTCTCCTCTCAAGAGCGAGCAGTTTTGCTGCAGTTTTCACTGGCGTTCCCAGTAATCAACTTCTCTGCCCGTGAATCAATTTTCCCTTGGAGAAGGATCGCCTGTCCCTCCGCCGTTGGCTTTCTCGGCCACTTCATTTATTTCTACGTTATCGATCCTCTACCCTTCATAACTCTTGGCGCGTGGCACGTTCCCCGAGACCTGTCGTCCGGCACTGCAGCAAACGTGCATTTCTGTAAATCAGTTCCTGTCTCTCTCTCTCTCTCTCTTTCTCTCTGCAAGGTGCATCTGCCAAGGGCAGGAGATAAGGTGGGAAAACTCCAATGAGGTATTCCTTGGACCGAGGGCCCCTCAAGGAGGTCAGATGCTAACTCCCACCATCCCCTGACAACGTTTAATGATGATGGGTGTTGTAGTCCAGCTTCTGGGAAGGCCACAGCTTCTCCAGCCTTACTGTGCAACTTGATGCAATATTTTTCTCCCCTAAATTGGAGGAATGAAGGGCAAAGAGAGGACCTGGGCAGCATAATCCCCCATGAATGCAAGGGCAGTGTGGTGCAGTGGTTAGAATCCATGAGGCTTTTGCCCAAGTTGCACAGTGGATGTGGGTTTTAAAAGATAGGCCAACTGAGGATTTTTTCAAAGACTGGAATCTGCTAATGAATTTTTTGAGCAATGAGAAATCTGAGGATGTAATAATCTATGGTTATGGTTGTGAGTAATTCTATCTGTCTGTCCGTCCGTCCGTCCATCCATTTATCTATCTGACTATCTAGCCAGCCATCTATCTATTTATTATATTTATTAAATATATTTATTAAATATATTTATTAAATATTTATTATATTTATCTGCCACCTTCCTCCCAGAAGCTTTTGGATTTCACCTCTTCTGTGTTTGGAATGCTGGCAAATTTCTAGTTGTCATTTGAAACGTGACATTTTCAAAAAGAAATTGGCTAAAATCTTTTCTTGCCCAAAACCATCTCCAAAAGGTATTCTCTCTCTCTCTTTTTTTAAAAAAGTGGACCAGCCTCTGCTTCTAGTTTTCAGAAGGATTTCTTTCAAGTGTTTTGAACCACTTTTTTTTGGAAAAAAAAATCAAATCTCTCTGTAAATTTAAGAAATCACAAACTAATGCGTTCATATCAGAGAGCAAGCATCAAACCATTTACAAGCCCTTCCAAACAGGGAAATATAACGTATTAAAATTCCAAACCTTTCTCATTTTATGCACCATATCTTTTGAAAGGCTGACATCAGGGAAGCTGGGATGTGGAACTCAGATGAGTTTCTTTCTGAATAGGAAATAAATGAGTGAAATAAATGAGTTATCCTCATATCTTTCTTCATATCTTGTGAAATGGGCAAGACCTTTTGGAGTTTCCAGGTTTTCTCAAGGGTCAAGTTTGGTGCTGTTGTGGAGCCCCTAGAACATCCCCGGAGCACTCTAAGGCTCGACTACCACTCCCGTCATCCCCAGCCAGCCAACGTAGGTCCTCTCCCATGTCCTCCCATAATGTATGGCCCCCACTGGCCTCTCTTTGGGAGCCTGGCTAGGGGGACTCTGAGGACCACTACCTCCAAAATGATTCACAGCATCCCTGTTACAGGTGAGAGAGGGCCTTTTCTGCTTTGGCCCCCCAGTTTTGGAATTCCCTCCCTTGGAGGTCTGATTAGAGCCAGCACTTGGTGTCATTCCAGCACCAAGCCCAAACATGGCTTTTTATTAAAGCATCTGGGTCCTAACTGATTTTACCCAATTTCTAATGTGCTATGGGCAGTATTGCCTCTGCCTGAATACCCTAAAGGCACCAGATCCTGTTTGATCTAGGAAGCTAAGCAGGGTAAGTCCTGGTTAGTACTTGGATGGGCTAGTAGTCTTCCAAGCCTGTTCTCAAGATTTTGAGTGGAATTTAAATCCCTCCATATAGCACAGTTGTTGCATGATTGCAGTAACCAAACATTGACACCTGAATTCTCCCCAAAGACCCCATAATTTGTTCAGCACAATTGAATGCAAGCTGTCTTATATAAAAGAAACATACAAGAAGGTTGGACTCCATGCACTACTTTGGTTGCATTCCTTACTATTGGGTGATGGGAGTTGCCATACAACAATATCTAGAAAGCAAAAAGATGCTAAGCGAGACACATACAAACAACGCCACTTCCCAGTCTCGGTCCCCATCTGTAAAATGGGCATAAGGCAGACCTTCATCGTCTCATAACAAAGAGAATGATGAGATTAAAAACAGGTCCAGATAACGCCTTTGTAATTAGAAAGAACTGCCTGGCAGTGCAGCTTGAAACAGCTAAATCAGAACAAGAGCTCGTTCCAACCACGCTATTTTTGCGAGCTTCTCACACGTTCCACAAAGAGGGAAAGGGCGGAGGGGTTGGGTGACGGAACAGGGGAGTTTCCCCCTGGATTTTTACTGAGTTTTACAATTAGCAACTGGCTTCATTCCCCTCTCTCCCTGTTGGTCTTCCTTTTCTTTTCTTTTTCTTCTATTTTTGAGTGCTGGCTGACAGCCCAGGGTGATCAATGTTTTTGCGGAAATCAGGCGTTGGGAATACGGTGACGCCACCCTGGAGGTTTCCACATTCGGGGAAGGGACGTGGCTTTGCAAAAGGCGTCTCCTGAACCCGGCACAGGAGAGACCGGGAAGTTTGCAAGAAGATCGTGAGCGAGTGGCCCTGGTGACCTTTGAACTGTGTCCCCGGGGCAGGGTTGGGGGTCACCAGTTGGCATCTGGGGCCCTGTTGGAACTCACGGTCTTTTAGGAGGCCACCCTGAGCTCCTCTAGCCCTCCCTATTTCAGTGGGTTTTTTAAATAATTTTATTAATTTTCCAAAAATAAATAAATAATAAATAAAAACAAATATATACCTCTTTTAGTAGTACAACATATAGTGGTAATATCTTCTTAGAACAATTTCACATATTTGCAATATTTCTTCCTAGCTTTTTTTTTCTGGTAAGAGCTAATAAATATTATTATTCATTTTATAATAGTAACCCTCTATTTGTCATCAATTCCCTCTTATATATTAATCCAGCATTCCATTTATCTCGTCAATTAACTGCATTCTTACATTGTATCATTATGCTCCTAAATTAATCGAACCCTCGTTTTTAATTTACATTAGAAATATTTACATTTATTATAGTTATTTGTTTGTTTGATGTTTACTTTTTGTCATTTTTTTTCTTATTTCTTTTATGTAGATAAGATAGCTTATATTACTCTCTGGTTCAGAAAATAAGAGTTTACAGGACCCCAGTCTTTTGCAATCAGTGTTTTTAATGTATTAAATTCACCTATATCCCATTCTTCCTCATATGAGTTCCAGGTGGAATATGTAGTTCTCCTTGTCCTTCCCTTTATTTGCACAACAGCCCTGTGAGGTAGGCCAGGACAGTGATTTTCATGACTCGATGGGGACTAGAACCCTGATTTCATAAGTCCCAATCCAAGAACCCACCCTGGATCTCCCTGTCCTGCTAAAGCAGCAAGTCCCAAATTCAAATCTAATTTCTCTGTTGAATGTCTAATCTCGGTCACCCTCTTAGGTTGTAAATCTTCATTTAGCACATTTTTTTTCCCCTCAGCCGGATGAGAATCTAAGAATTTTGTGCATATTTTATTTTATTTATTTTTACATTTCAAGACATCAGGGTGAAAATTTTGCAAAAGTGGGGCGCTTTTGCACCACAATCCACACTTCCCTGTATTTGTACAGCCTCGCATGTTTTTTGCCCCCCAAAAAAATTCCAAAAAAAAATATATATTTGTTTGCTATTGCTGCTGTTGACAGATAAAAGTGCTGGCTATTCTCTCCCATCAAGGGGCAAAAATTGCATGGTGGTTGACAAGGTTTTCCTCGGTGAGAACAATATTCTTTAAATATTATTTGGAGGTTTAAAAATGAAATAATGACGAGAATAATCACGATAATATTAATGGCCGAATCACTTCGCCTGGACCAAATAGGCATAAAAATCCTGATTTTGCTTTTAGGCAGCAGTGCCAATTTAGACCTCTAAGTAGGTGATGCGCGTGAAGAGGGGAAAGTGCAATAGAAAAATTTAATTATTGTGCCGTCAAGTTGTTTCTGACTTATGGCAACCCTAATGAGAACTTCTCTTGGGGGTTTCTGAGGCTGAGAGTGGGTGACCTGCCGAAGGTCATCCAGCAGATTTCTTTCTTTTTAAAAATATTTTTATTAAGTATTTCAATTACATTGTTAAAAGAGAAAGGAGAGTCAAAAAACAGGAAAAAAAACAGAAAGAAAGAAAAAAATACACAATAACATCTCATAGATATTATCTTCCTTATCTTCCTAATTAAATTATCATATTTTCCTTAATATCCTGAATTTACCCTTATTTCTTATTTTCATAATTATCCTAATATTCTAATAGCTTCTCCTTTACTCCCCCCACTTCAAGAAGTGAGTGCTAACATATATCTATTCATTCTCTATATTTCTATTCTTATTAATTTTGCAAAAGCATTATTTTCCCTAATTTTTTCTATATGTTCAGGTCTATTTTGCAATACATATACAATATGTATAACCTACCTATAAACACACATAACATCTTCATATGAGTATCGCTTCTTAAATATTTTTCTGCTTCAATATAAACATTCTCATTCTTTATATATTACATGGAATGTCTTTAAGTTTAACTTTGCTATTAACCATATCAATATCTCATCAATATCCTACTTATCCTATTCATTCTATTTCCATTATATTATTACTTGCTGCCAATAGGTAACCTCCAACATTAAACGTACCAATATAAAATAGTGCAAAATTCGTAATTATCTTGATTTTATACTTCGACCCCCCTAATAGCCTTTTTTCTCCATAGGATTCCCTCTGGAATCCTGGGGTTTGCAGTTTTGGGAGGGGCCGGCCGGTCAGATTTTTTTGCTAAGCAGGATTGGGCTTGGTTAATATGTGGATGGGAATACCAGGCAGGAGTATAGCTACAGTGAGAGATCAAATAAGGTCAGTGCTACCTGAAATAAGAATTCTGCCCCCAAATGGATGTTTTCTTTCATCTCCAAAATTTTCTAACATGGTAGTCACTTCAGATCTGAACATTTCTCAAGAAAACAGGCAGGCAAAATGACCAGAGAATTGAGAACACAGCAAAGAGAAGAATGCTAGGTGTAAACCATTGCAAATGCCTCACTCTTTTTTTAAAAAATAGTTTTTATTAAGAAGATTTTTTTTAAAAAAATACATTAAGATTCACAGAAATTAGAAAAAAAGAGAAAAGGATAGGAACCTGAAATACAAGAAAATAAAAATTTTAAAGTACAGAACCAAAATAAAGAAAAAGAGAAAAGAAGAAGAGAAAAATGTGACCTCTGATTTTCCTTTTGGTGGTGGTATATGGCAGTTAAAGTGGTATGGAAGTGATATAACTGTGTAGTGTGGATACATCCATTCTGTCTCAGAATTAAAAAGAAACCTACCTGAAAGTGGGAATAAAATGTTGCTGATGGTGCTGGGAATTGCCAGAAAACAGTCCAGGATGACCAAAATGTCATTTGGATTATTTTTTTTTAAAGAAAGCCCGAGATCTACAATAAACCGCACAACCTCCCAACTCATTTGAAGGAGTCTTCTGTTGGGCTTCATAAATATCCTGGACAGCCTTCAGCTCACATTGGGTGACGGTGGCACCCCAGTTTTGCCTACGTCCAGCAAGAAACGCAGTCTGGAAACGGATGTCTCCTTGGTTCAAGGTAAACTTTATTCTCCGCCAGGATATTTGCTTATTTTGCTAGGTCCATTTAGATTCTTGAAATCATCTCCAGAGAGTGGTGACGGCTCTCCTCCTTCTCCCCGTGGTTTATCGGTATGGCTGTTGCTTTGGTACCTTATCTTTCCTCCGGTGAGCTCATGGCTCCACTCCTACCTACTTTCTCCTCACAACAACCCTGCAAAGTGTACCAGATTGCGAGAGGGAGAGGACATAGTCACCCATTGAGTTCAGCTGAGACTGGAACCTGGCTCTCCGAAGTGTCCCCCCAACGCTCTAACCACTGCACCTCACTGGATCTCGGTGATAATGGACTGTACTAGTTGAAGTGTAGCTGCCAGGATTTATTATTATTATTTATTTATTATTATTATTATGTATTTGTATCCTGCCTCTCCATATGGATCGAGGCGGCGAACAACTTACAAATAGCATGTATTTCTATGTATGGGTTGGGGATGAATAAAATTTGCAGAGAGTGAGACCTTGGCCATTTCCGCACTAGACTGTTCTAGTGCTATTATTCCACTTTCAACATCCTATGGAATCCTGGGGTTTGCAGTTGAGCGAGGGGCCTGGGGTCACTGAGTGGGTTTCCATAGCTGAGTGGGGATTCAAATCCTGGTCTCCAGTGTCATAGGCCATTTCTGCACCATGCTGTTATAGCGGTATTATTCCACTTTCAACATCCTTGGGGGAATCCTGGGGTTTGTTGTTCACTGAGGCCCAAAAACTCTCTGACTGAGAATTCTCAGTGCCTCTCCCTAAATTGCAAAGCCTAGGATTCCATAGAAGGCTGAAAGTGGAATAATACCGCTATAACAGTCTAGTGCGGAAATGGCCATAGTTTGGGCACGCACACACACACTGGCTCCCATGTCCCTTTGATCAGGAACGCAGCAGTGGTGTGTGTGTGTGTGTGCAGGTGCCCAAATTGCCCCTCATTTGCAAGCGGGGAAGCAGTTTGGGTGCGCCCACATGCTTGCTGCCATGTCTCTGATGAAAAGGACATGCACAGTGTGCAAACAAGGGAGCAATTTTGGCATTTGGGCCCCCTCCCGCTGCTGCATCCTTGCTGCTGCTGCTGCTCAGCAGCAGGGCTTCATGGACCCCCTGGGAGGGCTCCGCGGACCCCCTGGGAGAGCTTTGCAGACCCCAGGTTAAAAACCACTGCTTTATGTGATCTCCTTCTGAAATGGAACTGGTGTGCTTTCTCTATTGCCCAGGAGGGGGAGCACCGGTCCAGTGGGTGTGCAAATCGATCAACCGTAAAATCGTAGAATCTTAGAACTGGGACTGCAAAGTCCATTTAGCCCAACCTATGCAAAACTAAAGCACTCCCGAAAGATACTCATCCAACCTCCGGAAACTTTCTCATATCCGAACAGGTATCAATCACAACGGGGATGCTTCCCGTGGGGGAGGCCCGGACAGCATCCACACCGCCCCATCCAATGTGCCCTCGTGGCTGGGAAGTGAGCCACCCGGCCCCGTGGTACCGCGGGGCGCCCCCAGGCCCAAAACATAAATCGGAGCAACCTGTGGCTTGGCCGTTATGCGCGGAAAACCACAGCCAAGAGCCCCCCGCAGGCTACTCCGCAGCCTCCACAATCCCCCAAACCCCCCAAACCCTTTTTTCCAGCGTGAAAGCACGTACCTCCAAGCTTTTCCCCCTTTCCTGGCTGCAGGAAAACGCCTTCTGAAAACGCTTTCCGAGACCAAAAAACATGGTGCCTTCCTGCTCTCTGTTGGGGCGGAGCAACCATTGACGTTGCGCACGCCCACGGCCCACCCCACAATTACGTCACGCACGAATCGGCCTGTATTTTTGCTTCCACACATCTGGGGACGATCGGTATAAAGCGATACGAAGAAAAAAAACCACCTTCTCTCCCGGTTTTTAAAAAGACCGCACGCTGACTGATGGTGCCATCTCCGTGCGATTTAAGGTGTGGAACCTCTAAATTATGTCCGACCCAGTGCACTCCAAGGTGTGGACTATGTCCGTCTGAGGTCGCCCTGCCCCGATTTATTTGCCCCGTGTGGAAAGGGCCAGAGAGACCATCCACAGTCAGTGGTACCATCAAACAGTTCTTAGGCCATTTCCGCACTAGAATGGTATAGCGCTATTATTCCACTTTCAACATCCTACGGAATCCTGGGTTTTGTGGTTTTCTGAGGCCAAAGAGCTCTCTGGCTGGGAATCCTAAAGGCCCCTCTCTAAATTGCAAACCCCAGGATTCCATAGGATGTTGAAAGTGGAATAATAACACTATAACAGTCTAGTGCAGAAATGGCCTCAGTCTCCCTTCTGGGAAAATGTTCGCTCTTTCCGGTATTCTTTGTAGACTGTGGGGCCCAGAACCGGGCACAATATTCCAGCTGACCTCTAACCAAAAGGCATCCACGCTATACTCTTGTGGATGCAGCCAGAATAGCATTGGGTTTTTTGGCTGCCGCAGCACCCTATTAACAAATCTCTAGCTTGCAGTCTACTAAGACCTCCGGATCCTTTTCACAGGTACTCCTTTCGAGCCAAGAGTCACCCATCCTGTATTCCTGCATGAGCATTTGTTTGCACATCTCCATGTGCAATGTGGCAATACATTACTGAGATAACACGTCCCAACGGATGGATCAGTCAGTCCCCAAAAAAGTGACTCATCTTACAGAATGAGAGAAATACAAATAAAAACCTACAAAGAGTGAAGATTAGAATAATATTAAGCTGACTGGGCAATTAAAACAGTGTAAAATATTAATTCGAAAGCATAGATTAAAAACCAAACAGTGCTAAACCGGAAATCCATTATATGCAAAACAATAAGTTCCCTGACCACTTGCTGGCGCTGAAAAGTCTCCACCCGATGACAAAAGGAGGGTGCGAGCCCAGCCTCTCTAGGGCCATTTCCCCTCCCTAAACGACAAACCCCAGGATTCCATAGGATGTTGAAAGTGGAATAATCACGCTAGAAGACTGTAGTGCGGAAATGGCCTCGGAAGGGAGTTCTAGAGTCCAGGAGCTGTAGTCCAAAAGAGTCACTTTTCCCTGCCCTGATGATAACTGGTGCCACATCTCTCTTTATGAAAAGATATTGCAACAGATGAATAATGCACCAATGCTCAGGGTAATGCTTAGGCTCAGCGCGATGCTATTCACTGGGCTCATCTATAGCAAAGGCTGTGCTGCTATAAGGAACAGAGAAGCAACTGCCTCAGGCAGCAAGTGAGGCAGACAAAAAATTACAGATGACTTCTTTAAACTTTGCACATCCATCTCCAAATTGAAGCCTGCATGGTCTTTTTGCCCGTTTTGAAATCAGACTCACCTGCCAGTCTTGTTGGCTTCTGTGGAGTCCCAGCAGGTGCCTTCTTGGTCCTTTGCCTCAGGCAGCAAAATATCTTGGGCCACCCAGGCGCTAAGGGAAAGAAAGAATTTTGCTTTCGTGTTGCTTTGATCTGCAAGGCTTTGCGAGCCAACGGAAAACAACAAGCTAAGTCACGGCCAGCTCATCTCCTGGTGGCTTCCTTTTCCTAGCCACAGTTCCCTTCCTTCCCTCTCTGGTTTGGCTTGAGTAACCTCTGAGTAACCGGTGAGCGCACTCTTGAGTGTGGATCAAGGCTACCCAGTTCCGGTGACTAACCAAGGATGAGAAGCCGTGTTTTGGAAACCCTTTCTTACTCGGACCTCTCCCCCTTATCCAAAAAGCAAGGCTGTAAAAATTCTGCGGATGGCCAATTCCAGATGTCATTTTCTCTCCCCCTCCTCCTGCGTGTTGCAGTAACAGTGCGCAAAATGTCACTGAATCAAAGCACTGTGTGGGCTCTTCATTATTTGATGAAGATGTGGCATCTCTCCGGCCTTTAATGTCCAAGACAGGGTCATTACTTTTCTGGCTTTCAATGTGAGAAGGGGGTGGGGGATTGCGTTTCTGAACACGGCAAGGGAAGGAATTGCATTCCTGGTTATTAATGTCGGGTGTGGGGGGGAAATCATTGCGTTTTTGGCCATTAATATCCAAACTGGGGCTTAGTGGTAATTGCACTAATGCCAAAGAGCCAACATGGTTTAGTGGTTTGAAAGTTGTACTCTGGAGACCTGCTGCATCAATAGGAATAGAGTGTCAAGATCAGGGAAAGTAATAATACCACTCTATTCCGCTTCGGTTAGATCTCACCTGGAATACCGTGTCCAGTTCCGGGCACCACAGTTCAGGAAGGATTTGGACAAGCTGGAGCATGTCCAGAGGAGGGCAAGCAAAATGATCAAAGGCCTGGAAACCATGCCCTGTGAGAAGTGGCTCAGGGAGCTGGGTATGTTAGTCTGCAGAAGAGAAGGTTAAGAGGGGACATGATAGCCATGTTTAAATATTTGAAGGGATGTCATGTTGAAGATGGAGCAAGTCCGTTTTCTGCTGCTCTGGAGACTAGGACATGGAGTAATGGATTCAAACTACAGGAAAAGAGATTTCACCTAAACCTCAGGAAGAACTTATTGATGGAAAGAGCTGTTGATGCTGCCTTGGTGTGTGGTGGAGTCCCCTTCTTTGGAGGTTTTTAAACAGAGGCTGGATGGCCATTTGCTGGGGGTGCTTTGAGTGTGTGTTCCTGCATGACAGGGGGTTGGACTCGATGGCTCTTGTGGTCTCTTCTGAATTTTTGATTCTATGCCCTTTTAATCCCCACTCAGCCATGGAAACCCACTAGGTGACCTTGGGCAAGTCACACTCTCTCAACCTCAGAGGAAGGCAAAAGCACACACACACACACCCGGCAAAGAAATCTTGCCAAGAAAACCCTGTGATAGGGTCGCTGTAGGGTTGCCATGAGTCAGAAGTCACACAACAAACCAACAATGCCCAAGGAGGGGTCGTTGCATTTCTGGCCATTAATTTTTTAAAGGGGGGGTGTCATGCCTTTTATGTACTCCAACATCCCTGTTCCACCAGTTGCTGCCCATGCAATCATTCCTTCAAACGGTGAATTCCTGTAATGAGTGTCAACAAGATCATAAGGGCAACGGGATCACTAAGAAACAAGAAGGAGGAATTCACAAATATTGGGGATACCCTGAAGATACGTAGAAAAATCTAAAGATATTTAAAAGCTTCAGAGGACAAGCAGAAGAGTGTGGGGAAGGAAGTAAAATGGTTGACTAGAACCTCTCCATTTCCAGATTCCACTTAGGAATGAAAATATACTGCAACACTTTGTTGCAGATCATGCTGCTTTTTGGAAACTGCCACACTTTTGTCTAATGCAGCGATTTTCAGTCAGCGGTGGAATGCAGAAAGAGTTTGGGTGTTTCCATCGTAGCCATAAATTCTCTCTCCAGCATCACAACGGCTATTTCTGTTTCCCTTCTTTGTCTTTGGCCATTGCTAGACTAATAAAACTTGCCCTGCGTTGGATTATTACAATTTCCCGCTACTAATGGAATTATTTGTTTGTTTGTTTGTCAGCGTTTGCTCCCGGTGGTATTACGGCAATGTTTAGCGTCCTTAAAAACCCATGACCAATATAATTTACTGGCTGTTTCAGTTCATTTTGGATGGATTTCTCAAAGTGCTCACACATTTCTTCATGTTTGGGATGGGAAGAACGGAAAGACGCTGCAACACTTTGTTGCAGTTCATGCTTGTTGGTGGGAAAAGCCACATTGTTATCCCAAGCTGTGGTTTTCAGCAAGCAGTATATGGGCAAAGAGGATGATTAATTCATTTATATCCTGTCTTTTCCTTGGAGGATTTGCATTTAATTAACTCGGCAAGGGGGAGAGGTGGATTCTTGCCCTCCCCAATATCTTTGTGGATGTGCCTTCTAGTTGCCTGTTGATTTCGGGTGACCCTATAAATTCCAGTGGGTTTTCTTAGGCAAGGAATACTCAGAGGTGGTTTTGCCAGTTCCTCCCTCTGAGATACAGCCCAAACTGCCTCTCCTCGCTTGTCTGTTCTGCCATCTCTGATGTAATCTGGCTACTTGCATTCCAGTTTTCATTTGGGAAACATCGGAGGACATGCCATCAATGAGAACCAGGGTGTTGCAGTGGTTTGAGTTTTAGACTATGACCTGGGGACCCGAGTTCGAATCCTCACTTGGCCATGGAAGCTTACTGGGTGATTCTGGGTGCATCACACTCTCTCAGCCACAGACCTCCCCGACACGTTCGCCATAAGTCAGAAACGACTTGAAGGCACACCAGAATGCCATCGATGACCTACAGCTATGGTGATATGCAAACCAGGGGTCCAATATTATGGGGTTTTCCAGCCGGGTGATAGTTCAATGGGAAAAGAGGCCAGTGCACAGCAGCTTCCAAACATTTATGCCCATAAGGACTCAGTTCTCATCCCCCACTTTTGGAATGTGACGAGATCACACAGGCGCATGATTTCGGGGTCCCGAACTTGCGGTTGCTATTTTGCCTTCTTTTGTATAGATCAGATCATTCGTGCAAATGGGTTGAAGAATATTGAAGAATATTCTGGATGACTTTGGTTTATTGCTATACATCATTGCCTATTTTTTACGTGCATATATAACATATGAGGTACGATGTGGAAAGTATTTTTTAATCTCAGACTAAAAGTGGTTTGCTAAGTATTGATATAAGTGTGCATGTATAGGTGTATCTTTTTAAGAAATATTTTATACTACCGTATATTTAATACTATAGAACTAAGGTTATGCAACAAACATTATAAACACCATACTAGTGTGTGTGTGTATATATATAAATGTGTGTGTGTGTGTGTATACACTCTCTCTCTCTCTCTCTCTCTCTCACACACACACACACACACGCGCACACACATAGAATACTATATATTCTATGGCCATTTCCGCACTAGCCTGTTGTAGTGGGACGATTCCACTTTCAACATCCTCTGGAATCCTGGGGTTTGCAGTTTCGGGAGGGGCCGAAACTGCAAACCCAAGGATTCCATAGGATGTTGAAAGTGGAATCATCGCACTATAAGAGTGTAGTGCAGAAACAGGTTAAGCTATCCCCAAGCAATAGGTACTCTGAAAGAGAAATTGCTTTTAAAATACTCGGGAAAGGCCAAGGTGCAGAACTATTTCTGCTAATTATGAGCATATGTCTAGCGATTGTTCTCCCACCCCGTGTTGTCAAACAACAGCCTTATAAGGTAGGCCATTCTTGGGACAAAATAAATTGTTGTACAAGTAGGATTTCCTGGTATCAGGACTTCAGCTCTCTTCTCCAGTCCTTGGTGCAAAGGGGAGGAATCTCAGGGCGAGAGCAAGCCGTGCGATGACTGTAGGTACACTTTTGGCTACAGACGTCCAGCCTTTGCTGTGAATTTCACCCTGTTACTCCATGCCATCCCAATTTCCTTAACCTCTCTCCATTTCTGGTCCTACTACTTCATTGATTTTTTTTTCTCCCCTGCCGGGAGGCGTACACATATATTTGATCACTTTACGAGCTTCCTTTTAGCATCTGTTGCTGGGGCAGTATGCAATTAAAATCTTTATTAAAAGGTTCGTAACGAGCATAGTAAAAGGCAACAAAGATAGCAATGAGCGTAGGAGAAAAACAAGGCCGTCGTTCTGTAAAAACCAGCCAAGTAGTGAAAGAAAAACTCAAACTAGCTATGAGTAGCCATGCTACTCTTAGGCCATTTCCGCACTAGAGTGTTATAGCGCGATTATTCCACTTTCAACAGCCTATGGAATCCTGGGGTTTGCAGTTTCAGGAGGGGCCGGCTGTTGAAAGTGGAATCATAGCGCTATAACTGTCTAGTGCGGAAATGGCTTTAGTCAGGTCAGCTTCTCTTTTAATATATTTGCTATATATTCATAGAGCATCGCAGGTGGGATTCTTGTCTCGTTTCGAATGCTATTTGACTCAAACTCCCAGTATTCTTCACCCTTGACTGGGGCTGCTGGGACATGCTGTCTGCCGGCATCTGGGGGGCTTCGTGATACTCATCCCTGATACACGTGGGGCTTTGCACATTGCAAATGCCCCCTCCTTGCCCCCAAGGAGCTTACAATTGGGAAATCAGCACCAAAGGTACTGTGGAAGTAGACATAACTCAGAAATAATGTGCTATTATTTCAGTAAAAAAAGATGAGTTGTTGGCCTAATGTTCTCCCTAATGTTTAGATGGATTTTCTTTTCGTGTAGTTTGAAGCTATTGCTCCATGTCCTAGTCTCTGGAGCAGCAGCAAACAGGCTTGCTCCATCCTCCATAGAAGCATCCTTTCTATATTTAAACATAGCTATCACATTACCTCTTAACCTTCTCTTCTTCAGGCAAAACATACTCAGGGCATGGAGTACGGAGGATGTAGTAAATGATAGAAGAATTTACAATGATCGCTGGAATGCTTGTAATGCTGTTTAACTAGGCATTCCAGAAAACAGCACTGGGTGTCAACAGATTATTTTACGCCTTTACTGACACTGTAATCTCCCTCTTGCACGTGAGCCTGGCTGCGAGTACAATGCACTTTTTGTTCCTATACCTGCCCAAGATTTGTGGCGGTGTGCCATTTAGCCTCATGAAGAGCTCTGTGACACTCAAAAGCTTGCTACTTTCTGTACATTTCAGCACTCCTCCTACGAAATCCTCAGCTTGGATTTTGTATCTTTGTTCCTCACACTCACCTTCAAGGAATGTTCTTGTAAGTCTGGGATGGAAGAGGCGTGGGCCTCTAATCCCCATCAGCCAGCGTGGCCTGTTGGTCAGGGATGATGGGATGTGCAGTCCATCAACCTCCAGAGCGCTTAGTGCAGTGGTTCTCAACCTTCCTAATGCCACGACCCTTTAATACAGTTCCTCCTGTTGTGGTGACCCCCAACCATAAAATTATTTATTTATATTTACAATGCTTCCCCCCCCCCCGGCAAAGGCCACCTCACTGGCCAGGAACAGGGGGGGCAGGCAGGGAGGGGAAAAAGACTGAGACCCCCCCCCGGGCTCTGCTTCTGCTTCGCTCTCATTTCCGCTGGGGGGGGGCAGTGTGGGAAAAGTTTCCAGAGTGTCAACCCTGGCCGGGGGGGGAGGAATCCCAGCGCCTTTGTCTTGTGCGCCAGGCACAGCTCGCTCCCCCAAAAAAGCACCGCCTTGTGCCCCCCCAGCCCTTCCGCAGCACCCCCCTCTGTGGCAAGTGGGGCAGGGGCCGTGGTGAGGAGGGGGGCCTGCCCCCCTTGCTGCGCCCCCCCCAAGCTGGGCTGTCAGAAGGAAAGTTGTTCCGGTAGCGGAGAAGGGGAGCGATTTCAGTCCCTTCTGGACAGGGGGTAGGAGGATGCAAGCGCGTGGCTCATGCTTGTGCACCACCACTCCTGCTGTGGTGATGCTGTGGCCACACGCACTCCCGCCAAAGGGGGTAGGAGGATGCAAGCGCGTGGCTCGCGCTTGCGCACCACCACTCCTGCTGTGGCGATGCTGTGGCCACACACGCTCCCACCAAAGGGGGTAGGAGGATGCAAGCGCATGGCTCGCGCTTGCGCACCACCACTCCTGCTGTGGCGACGCTGTGGCCACACACACTCCCACCAAAGGGGGTAGGAGGATGCAAGCGCGTGGCTCGCGCTTGCGCACCACCACTCCTGCTGTGGCGACGCTGTGGCCGCACGCTCTCCCGCCAAAGGGGGCAGGAGGACGCGAGTGTGTGGCTCGTGCTTGCGCACCACCACCGAGAAGGGAATGGAGCCTAAGACCATCAGAAATACGTATTTTCCGATGGTCTTAGGCGACCCCTGTGAAAGGGTCGTTCGACCCCCAGAGGGGTCGCGACCCACAGGTTGAGAACTGCTGGCTTAGTGTTCCTTATGTCTATCTTTAAGGGACATTTTCTGTCCTGCAACCCTGGGATGGCAGAAATATAGCCTCTGGTATGGCATGGAGCACTGGTCAGGACCATGGGAGTTAGAGTCCATCAACATCTAGAGGGCTGGGCTTACTCCACTCTCCTCTTTTAAACCCCTTCCTTAACGTCTAGCCTAAACGCTTCCTTCCTCAGCTCCAGGTTCTCCCTGTTTATCCTGCCGTCTTCCGAGACACTGAATAAATCCCTTCATTCATTTAGCCCTTTTACCTCTGGGTTATTTATAGAATCGCCGAACATGTCTGTTTGTCTGTCTCCCTCCCTCTCCCTCGCTCCTGCAGTCTTCGCTTTAACCAGAAGGAAGCCCTGTCTCCCTGGCAAGCTCTCCTCCGTCTTATGACTGCAGCGACCTGGAAGGTTTAAAGCGGAAAAGAAGAAGAAAAAATGCTTTACACCAATTTAGCTGCTTTCTTTCTTGCTAATTTCATAGTTGATATGTAAGCATTTAATTACATCCTTCACTCAGACTAATTAAGGTTTAAATCATCACTTTCTAAACAAGTCAATTGCCAGGATGAAATGCAGCTATTCGATTTCGATCCTGTCCAAAGAATATTTTACTGATATTGGCTAGAATCACGACCAGAATATTTCTTGATATATTTCTTTTCACTGGTGTGGCTTTAAATTATGTATTCGTCCTGTTTAGGTTTCCGATGCCCTTCTCCAAATTTGGATTTTAAATTTGAATTTTATTATTTCTAGCCTCTTTGAGTGGCATTTTGTTGGAGAATGGCAGCATGTGAATTTAATAATAAATAAATTATTCTCAAATGTTCTAATTTGATTAATTGGCTAGAATTCACCCTTCCCTAGTATGGGTCCTTTCACATTATTGGGACTCTAACTTGTATCATCCCTACCTGGTGATCTATCCGGTTGCCCTTGGAGGAGGCTGCCTGATTTGTCTCTGTATGAGTCCGTGGGCTAAGCGTTGTTTCTTCTCATCAAGAAACATATCTTGAATGTACAGAAATCTAACAAACTGGTTTCTCTGAAAACATACTTCTGGTCCTCATAAGCTCGAAAAGTGATGACTTTCTAGTATAAAATTGCAATGTGTCTCCAATTATTTTTTTCTTTTTGGTATATGTGTATTGTGTTCTCTGAGTTAGAAGTTTGCAAACGGTGAGCTTGAACCATGGTCTGATTGAGGAGTGAAGGCTGTGGCCAGATCAGTGCCTCTTAGTGCCCTGTATTTTCTGGTCTCCCCTGGCATGCGACTTGGCTCACTTCCTTGAGCAATCAGGGGTTATTCTGTTGCGTAGGCGGCATGATTTGTTTCATATGGCCTCTACTGCGGTGTGGCATTTAGTCATGCTTTGGATTCTTTGGAGGAGCTAGTAATGCTTCCGTGCACAGCCAAGTGTGTGACCTGGCTGATCCTGGGGTCACGATGACTCTTCCGCCTCTTCCTTTCTAGCTCTGGGAAGATGGAGACAGAGACCATTTCCGCACTAGCCTGTTATAGCGTGATGATTCCACTTTCAACATCCTATGGAATCCTGAGGTTTGCAGTTTTGGGTGGACCCCAAGATTCCATAGGATGTTGAAAGTGGAATCATAGCGCTATAACAGTCTAATGTGGAAATGGCCTTGGATAGAATTTGAATCATGGTTGGTCCAAAGCTCCAGGCAATAACAATTTAGTAGCCTGAGAGATTATGACGATAATAGTTATGAGATTCTGAGGATGGGCCATTCCTAGTGCCCTTTGGGCTCTGTCTAGCCCATATATATGACAGGGTGCCCTCCACTGGGCACATCTCCTGTGCATTGCCTCACCAAAAGTGGACAGCTCTTGCACAAAAGCACCGCAGTGCTCACTTGTGGGCCCGTGCAGGGTCTTGCTTGAGCACAGCTATGCACGGCAGATGCACATCGATGTAGCCCCCCTCCCCGATCTGTGCTACCTGAAGGCCACCCTGGTGCCCCCTCCCCTTGCCTGAGCACATCTATTCGTCCCAGTGAGAAAGGAAGAAGAAGGGAAAGCTCTCCAGATGACCTTGCCGATGATGCTTCTAGGAGCCCTGGGAGGCTGCGACTGACCGAATGACTCCTTTCATTTATTTATCCCCCCCCCTTTTCTCTTCCTCCTCCTCCTCCTTTCCATGCCCTCCTCCTCTCCCATTTTTCTTGGTGCCTCCTGATGCCGCCCTGGCATTCCTCGGCTTCGCCTTCCCCTTTAAGAGCCTCCCCGGCACACATGCTGATATGCAGAACTCCTGCAGCTTGGGTTGCGGCACTGTGGGGGGAAGTCTGCTGAGCTGAGCACTTTGCTCTGTCAGAGATCCCGAACAATGTCATTGTGCCGGGGAACGAAGAAGAGGCACTGCAGTCAACTTTCCCCACAGATACAGGCACACGATGGTGGGAGAGGCAGCAAGCAAGCCTCTCTCTCCTCTCTCTCTGTCAATCTCTCTCTCTGTCTCTCTCAAGAACCAGGGGTGCCTCCATCTCTCTCCTTGCAGACCTCCAGCCGTGGCAGGTAAGTGACCTTCCCCCTTTTCTACCTTCTGGCCAGGTGTGCCACCAAACTGGGAAGGGGTGGCAAAGGTTAGCCGTCATTTCTCCCCCTTGGAAATGTCATTAATGAAACAATAACCTTAATGATAATGATAAATTCCTTGCGTAGCATCTATATCACGAATGGCCTGAACCTCCACTCCGTAACATCTGAGAAGGCATTATTTTTTTATTATTATGAGTATTAGTATTTCCTAAATTCTTGGATAGAATCGGAAATACTGATGGTTACCCCGGTTGGTAACTCCTGGGAGGCTGTGGAGTCAATAAAAATGATAATGATGAATCCTAGAGTTTTGGATAGAATTTGAGTCATTCAAAAGTCCAATTGGTAACCCCTGGCAGGCTGTGAAACCAATAATAATAATAATAATAATAATAATAATAATAATAATAATAATAATAATAATAATAAAAAAGACTAGTCTCCTTGCCTATTTGTGTTTTTTGCTTCCAATGTCTCCCTTGTGGGCATCCCGTCTCAGAAGTCTATTGGATCCTGTTGGAATCCAGAACATCTTCCCTGTTGGAGTTGGTTTATTCTACTCAAGTTTAATGAAAGAAAAAAACCACTCCAAAACCCATCATTTAGATCCCTGTGAGCTGTGATGGCTTAATTGGCTTAGCTCTACTCTCTCTCTCTTTTCTTTCTTCTATTTCTATTTTGCTCCTCCTTCTGATAACAAATTTGTATTTTCTTACCCCCCCTTATCTGACACACAGACCCAGGGGAGGTTTACTGATCCCGAAATAGAAATAATAGATATAGGAAGGAAAAGAGGAAGGGAGAGTTTGTGACCATATCTAGAGCCAAAGTAATAGAACATCTAATTCAGAGCAGAGGGCGAACGGTTGGATGGCTGCAGTGCTGTGCAGCTTTGCCTAGAAATAAGTTGCACCAAAGTCTGCAGGACTTACTCTTGAGTAAGCGTGCATTGTAAGAGGACCTGGAAATTGGAAATTTCAGAGAGTCCCTGTATACGGGCTTGCGTGTAAAATCTACTCTGTTAGCCAGAAAACCCAGGATGGTAGGAATATTATGTTGTTTGATATTTATTTCTATTTTATTGTCAGTGCCATGTGGTTTTGCATTTAAAATTTTGAGCATCTTTGCTTCCCCGCTGTCTTTCTCTTGGCAAGCAAGGTAGCTCATCTTATAGGTTCTGTCTCGTCTGGACTCAGAGCAGAGTAGAGTTTGATTACTGCAGGGAAAAATTAGCATCCGGATAAGTTACGATGACACTCAGAACTCCATTAGCTTTTAAAATTTATGGCTTGCTAACAGCTCATTCAGTGACAATGCTGGTTTGGGGTGTTTTTTTTTTGGCTTTGTTTTCAAGACTGAGTTCCAGTGGGGGAAATGTATTTATCCATCTATGTATTTTAAAAAGATCCTCTCCACAGATCCATGTTTGTGCACCTCTCAAAACGGTTCCAAGCCCTCTCTTGCTCTGTCGTCCAAAACCTTCAGGTTTAAACTCATTTCCGACCAAGCGAATACTCTTTCCCCCCACTTTTTGCAGGCCATCATCTGCAGTGGAGGTCTTTCTAGGACATACACACACACACTCTGCAAGCTGCTTTCCCAGGAGGTTTCTGTGGCCAAGAGGTCTAGCAACTTGAACAGGCTTTTGAGATTCGACTGGCTAATTTGAGCAAGGAAGCCTTGCAAAAGAGCGGCTGGGATAAAAAAAAATCACAAATGATACCCCAAAATGTTGAAAACTATCGGCGAACTGTGCTCTAAGAATATTGATCGTCCTGCTCTAGATACGGTCACAAACTCTCCCTTCCTCTTTTCCTTTCTATATCTATTATTTCTATTTGGGAAGTAAGACCCTGTTCAGAAGTAAGACCCTGTTACTTCTGAGTAGACACACTTAAAGCCCATTCTGTTGATATTTGGGGGGTCTTCAGAATGTAGATTATTTTTTCCTTAATCCATAATCCTGGAAATTCTTATTTTTATTCTTTCTTCTTCTTCTTCTTATAATGGGGTCTCAGTTATTTAGCAGATGATCTGGTGATTTTACTTGATTGTTAAATTTGGAATTTCTACTTTTTCCCCCACAATTGCTTTGAACGATACTGTAATAGAGGAGCATTATCTTGAATTTTTTATTCCTATACAGTGCAGGAGGAGAGAAGAACCTGCTTTGATTCCCCCCCCCCACAATCTGGCAAATGTGGTTGATGCAGAGTTGAAAGAAGGGTAGTTTGGGAGTTTTGAGTCGGGACAAAATTGAGGAGGAGGAGGAGGGGGAATGTGAACTGGCCAAATGTGAAGCTTGAGGCGGAGGTGAAAGAGGCATCCGTCAAGAGACCCAAGAGTTGGCACAGCCTGAAATTTTGGCTGCCTGGCTTTGGTGGTCTGTGATGTCATTGCTGCAGTATTCCATCCTTGCCTGTCAAACGGGGCTTTTCCAAATTACTCAGAAGCAGCCACTGCAGGGTGGGAAAAGTGCTTTCCTTTTTTCATGACTGGGAGGACGAAGGCCGCCTTCACCCAGAGCTTGGGAGAGTGCCTGTTTTGGACAAAAGCTCCCAGAGTTATAGTCCAACAGAGACTCTTTCCCAAGCTTGGCTCGATGATCATAGAATCATAGAAATGTAGAGTTGGAAGAGACCCCAGGGGTCATCCAGTCCAACCCCATTCTGCCATGCAGAAACACCCTCAAAGCACTCCCTACAGACGGCCATCCAGCCTCTGCTTAAAAACCTCCAAAGAAGGAGACTCAGCCACACTCCAAGGAGGCAGCAGATTCCACTGCCGGACAGCCCTGACTGTCAGGAAGTTCTTCCTGAGGTTCAGGTGGAATCTCCTTTCCTGCAGCTTGACTCCATTGCTCCTTGTCCTGGTCTCTGGAGCAGCAGAAAACAAGCCCTCTCCTTCCTCTACGTGGCATCCCTTCAAAGATTTAAACATGTCTATCATGTCCCCTCTTAACCTTCTCTTCTGCAGACTAAACATAAGCATCTCCCTAAGTCTATCCTCATAGGGCTTCATGGCTTCCAGGCCTCTCACCATTTTGGTCGCCCTCCTCTGGACTTGCTCCAGCTTGACCATGTCCTTCTTGAATTGGGGTGCCCAGAACTGGACACAGTATTCAAGATGGGGTCTAACCAAAGCAGAGTAGAGTGGTGCCAGTACCTCCCTCGATCTAGACACCGGACTCCTACTGATGCAGCCGAGAATTGCATTGGCTTTCTTTCTTTACACCACACATAAATGCTGGCAGAGCGTTCGAGAGAGTCCTGGTTGGATCACACCAAAGTTTCCTCTGCTGCACCAAGAGCTTCTATCTAGATGCCAACTGGAAGAGAATTGTCCTCTAGAGCTGGTTGCCCCTGGTGTTTCCTTATTCTGAGGTAGACTGGCATCAGACCTGGAGGTTCTGCCACATGAACGTCTCCCATGAAAGTCTCCCTCCAGTTCTCTACACTACTGGCTGCTGCCACGTCGTGGCAGTGGAAGCCCCACGTCGACTACGTGTTGTGGGAATGGGGACACTCCAATCTCTGCCCTTAATCCGACACCAGTCTGTGCTATGCTAGTATGGGTATGAACTATGTTAATTCTGGTATGGCTTTTTCTTTTTATAATTTTATAAACTGCTATTGTGTTCCATCAATTAGTTTCTCATCTTCATACCCTACCTATTTCCCCCCAAAGTGAGACTCAATAAGCAAGTAATCCCAACAAATGTAGTTCAGCATTATTTATAGACGTTTTTAATCCCTCTTCCAGCCAGAAATTCTCTCAGAGCTGCTCGGGTATCATCGTCTCACCGCCCCAAAAGAAGTGTATTCCTTGGCGCAATCTGAGCGCATGACCTGCGGTTCTACGCCTTTTTGCTTGGGCCATAGTGAAGTCTGAATTCTTAAGAAAAGAACCATCCCAGAATCTGCAGCTCGGACTTTCAGAACCGTAAGAACTCTAGAATGTCATCGGAGAACCTCGGGACCTATCCATGCATTCCCGATTGATAAACCGACTCAAGGACCTCTGTAGCTCTAAAACTTCTGCATTTAAGAGGGCAAGAACAATTTGGTTCAAGGAGTGCAAATTCTCTCAAACTTGCCCAGTATATAAAAATTTGTTTGGTCACTTCCAACAGGGTCATTTGAGAGATTACAAATTTTCCTGTTTAGAAAGTGTTTTAATTTGGAGACTTGATACTACATGAAATTTGCCAACGGTGTTAATGACCAATATTAACACGTGTTAGTTTGCTTTTCTGTATACAGGCGTTCCCTGCTTATTTGACAGGTTAGGAACCAGAGCAATGTTGGAAACCAGAAATCGTTGAAAAGTGGACGGCTGAAGAGCAGGAGACGCCTGTATTTAATTCGCAAAATAAAATCTAAATATGAATACGGTATTGTAAGCACAAATATAAAAAGATGCACTGTTCCCAGTTTCTAAGAGATGCACCGCAAACACCTTCTATACAGAGACTGAACAAAAAGACGACACTGAGAAAAAGCAGAGCTTGGTTGCTGGAAACAGGACGAAATAGGTTGGAAGAGCTGACCATGAGTCAAATATTATTATTATAACAATAATAATAATAA
Organism: Ctenosaura bakeri; assembly: GCA_948474755.1. Taxonomy (NCBI): domain Eukaryota; kingdom Metazoa; phylum Chordata; class Lepidosauria; order Squamata; family Iguanidae; genus Ctenosaura; species Ctenosaura bakeri. The sequence goes on from CAOLHI010002328.1 coordinate 111,165, forward strand.
TAATAATAATAATAATAATAATAATAATAATTTATTTTTATCCCGCCTCTCCACATGGATCGAGGCGGCGAACAGCATGAAATACATTATACATTAAATATATGGGTTCTGCTTGTAACTGAAAAGGGTTGGAAGGGCGGACTGTTGAAAAGTTGGGGATATCTGTACTTCTGCTATAATCATGGCTGGAATTCTCTATTGTGATCTACGTAAGGTATCTTACTGAATACGTAGCTGCGTAACAGAGGCGCCAAGAAACACTACTAGTGAATTGCAAAGATGTGAAGGCGCCTAATGGGACACCAGAGTGTCCTGATGCAACTTGGAAGGTACAGATGCTCATTGGTGCTCCCTAGCCAGTGTCCGGTTGCGCATCGGTCCCCTTGCGCCCCGTTCCCAATGTGCAATGGTCACTTTGCTATGTAGTAACATCACCGCTAGTGCTTTCTCAATTTGGACCTTCGGAAACTGCTCAGTTCTGTTTCCCACACACCTTAAGTCTTAAGCCTCTCCACACAAAGAATTCCAGCCCATAATATTAGCGATAGCAACAGCAGCAAATGCCTCTGTTCCTCCAGTCTAACAGAAGAGATCCATGCGCACTGGTGACTTTCTATGTTGTGTAGAGTCCAGTGTACATGGAGTGTGCATTTGCTGAACGTTGCAATGCTCGGATGATCCCTACCCTTGGATGTTCAGGTTGGGTATCCCTAATCCAATTGAAAACCTGAAAACCTCCAAAAAACAAAACTTTTTGCCACCAGCCATGCATTTCTGGATTTGAGATGGTGATTGTGGTGCTCCTGTTGTTTGTTTGGGCTCCCCAGAGGTCTCGTGTACAGTACTATATTTATATATATGCAAATACAGGTATTCCAAAATTTAAAAAAATCCAAAATATGAAACACTACTGGTCCCAAACATTTCAGATAAGCAACCTGTATTTTTCTAATGCACTGGGTGCAAACTTGCCCCCTTTTCCTGAGCTTTCACTAGGTCTACCTCATGCCATTATTACCACGATCCCTACAACAATCCTGCAAGGTGGTTCAGTTTTATTTTTTTTAATTTATTTATAGCATTTTTCATTTTTAAAAAGCCTTTTGAATTTTTTTTTTGAAATCCTCTCATTGGACAAAGGGAGAAAGGGATAGGGAAAAAGAAGGGAAATGTTGGAATATTTATATTGCTTTCTGAAAGTGACCAATTGGGTAGCTTGTGGTGGAACTCTCAAAATTAAGTCATTGCCACTGTCAGAACAATTTTAAAAATAGCTCTTCACATTAGAAGTTTATTTTTTAGAAAAATCTTAAGATTGATAAGAGAAAGGAACAAAACTTGAAAGCTTCCACTCATTCTAAAAATTTGCTGAAATGTAACTTAAAAACAAACAAACTTGGAAGTGTTACTCTTTAAACCAATAATCATTGTTTCACTTGTTCCATTACTTATGAAGTTGCATTGGTGTGACTTTGTTACATCTGCAGTATAAAGAAAAAAAACAACACCCAGGTTGCTAATGACTATGTTGTTTGTAGTTCATTTGCTCCCATAATGATTATTGTTAATTTTTATGTAGTATTACCATCCCTTGTCTTGTTGGTTTCTGCAGTTGTCATTTCCATGCCAGTGAGACGGTGACTCCACTCTGGGTTTTTGGACGGTTCCTTCCAGGTCAGTGAGATGGCAGATCCACTCCCGGTTTCAGATGGTCAGTTCAGTGAAGTCACAGCCAGTTTTCAAATCTTTTTATTAATCGATATAACAATATGAACACAATTAATCTTCTCATTCATTGTAAATCAATTTAAACATAATAAAAACAAAACCATATACGTCGCTTAATGTAAAACAAACCATTTGTCCAGTCCGAGTTTCCATGATATTTCCCTTAATTTACCTATAATTTTCATATCATTGCCCAATTATATACTTACACAGTTGTTTCTTCCCTTATTACTCTTCCTTTATTGTCTTCCTCAAGTCAGATTGGTTATTTCTAGATAGTATTGACCAACAATAATGTATGCAACACATTTTCTTCTGTAAATCTCTACTTTCTTTTGTTCAGTTGATTCTTTGTTTGATTTTATTTTGTCCTAGATTTCTTTCTACTTCTATTAGTACCTTACTTCTTTAGCTTACTTTTATCTGCAGTTGTTCTTATGCAAATTATATATGTTTTATTTTTCCGTTCCCTTTACCCTTTATACTTATTCCCACCTTTTGCCTTTTACTTTTATTCTATTTTGGTAAATTACCCTTATTCCTCTATTCCTTTAATGGCCAATTTTCCCCATTCGGTTTTGAGTATGGATAGAAATGGTTGCCGCTCCTCTTCAAATTGCTTCGTAGAGTTTTTAGATAATATTATTCTTAATTTATCCATCTCGATTAGATGGTACATCTTTGAAGTCACAGTCAGTGAGATCGTAAATCCGTTCCAGGTTTTCTACCAAACTTTAACAGAGCTGTCCAAGGTACTAGGCTCTATCTCCAAAGTGGGTTTGGTTATAGATCCTGTAAAGTTCAGACTGAAACTCAGAGCTGTTCCTGAGCCCCACGGACACTGGGGCCACTGGATTTAAGTGGAATAGGTCTACCGAAGCAGCTAGCCTAAACAGCCATCTTTTAAACACCCGGCTGAGATTGGATTTGGGACAAGGTTTGTATTTTTTTTAAATATTACAAAAACTAATAAATATAAAATAAATTATTCTATCTCAAGTGGATCCAAAATAAATGTATGTGTGTGTGCATGTGTGTTAGAGCCATTAACAAAATGCTTGGCAGGAGCCAAAACATTTTCCCAATTGATTTATCAAGTTCTGTTTGTTAATCTCTCGCTCTCTTTCTCAAGAAATAATTGGATCCTTCTGGGATCCAAAACAAACTTATCAGAAGTGCTGTTTGTTTTTCAATCACCTATAAAATAGATGCAAAAGACCTATAAAACCACAGAGAGATATAAAATATGCCTCAAACAAATCTGAAATGAATATAAGAGCCTTGCAGCTGGTTGCCGATGAAGAATGCTGTGCAACACAAAAGCTTGCACATTCCCTCGTTGCCCTGACGGGGCTGCTCTTTGACGTTTCTCTGACGATTGTTTTACAGGCTGCCTGGGAAGGGAAGTCTGAAAAGATGGTTTGGCCTGGACTTGCCCAGGCTTGTTCAGATCCCCACAGTTCCAGAGATCCGGGAGAAGACCAGAGCTCTTTGGATCACACGGCTCCTCTTTTCTGCACCCTGCAAAGCCAGCTTCCAAAAACTCACAGCCGGGATCCCGCTGTTTCCTGTTCACATTAGGTAAATGAATGTTATACTCTCCCTCTCTCTCTTTCTCTGCGAGTTTACAGGAAGTATAAGTTATATGCATGCTGCCGCTCTGCCGAAGCCTCTGTAGGAGTGAAAGTTTTGAGCAAAAATATTGTGGGATCAGTAAGAACGTCTTTGCTGATTATTCTTTTGTATGTGCCAAGTTGTGACGGGTGGGAGAGGTTTGCAAACTTTGACAACAGAATGTATTTCTGGACAATAATTTGCAAGAATACCCTTAGGCCAGCTGGCTTGGGGAATTCTTGGGAGCATATTCCAAAATAGTAACTTTCCCAAGCTCTGTTGCATACAGGTATATGTTTGTGCCTTCCAGTCTGCTGTCAATTTATGGTGACCCGACGAAGTTCATAGGGTTTTCTTAGGCAAGGAATCCTCAGAGGTGGTTTTGCCAGGTCCTCCCTCTGAAATATAGTCTACAGCACCTGGTGTTTGTTGGTGGTCTCCCATCCAAGTACTAACCGGAGCTGTTCCTGCTTATCTTCCAAGATCAAATGGGATCTAATGCCTTTAGAGTATTTAAGTCATGCTGCATACATGCCTTTTATAAATTAGTTGTAATTGCATAAGTAGTGTCAGAGTTCAGCTGTCCAGTTTTTTTTCTGGTGGTTCCAGGAAGTGGACTATATTCTCATTTCCCTCTTAAATCATTTTTTTAATTGTTTCTTAGCCTTTCAGCCCACCCCTGCATGATGTGCAATATGCATATATAAAAATTAAAACATTAAATACAAACAGATGCAACCAATTTAAAAACAGCGTGAAAATCTTTTTTAAAAAGTGGTTTGGAAAACCACACGTGGTTAAAATTAGCCCGATTCCCATCCAGCCTCTGCTTAAAGACCCCCAAAGGTGGAGCCTCACCACTGTCTGAGACAGATTGCTCCACTTTTGGAACAGCTCTTACACTCTTCCTAATATTTAGGTGCAATCTCTTTTTTTTCATGTGTTTCGAATCTGTTCGAAGTACAAATTAGAAATTTGTAAAATGAAAGAAACTTTCATTTGGAGGGGCAGAATTCTTATTTGGAGGGCAATACTTTAAATTCTGCTCCCATCGCTGTACCCCCCCCCCAAGATCCAGCAAGGTGGAGTGGCTCTGGAGAGCAGGGTTCGAGTCCCGGCTTGGCCATGGAAACCCAGTAGGAGACTTCGGGCAAGTCATACTCTCTCAGCTTCCGAGGAAGGGAAAAGTAGACCCCCTTTAAACAAATTTTGGCAAGAAAACCACATGATAGGAGCAGGGAAATATCACTTTTACGTTATTTATCAAAATGTTTATATTCTGTTCCACATCAGAAGCTCTTAGGGTGAGATACAAGTAAATCCGATTTTTTTTATTATTATTATTAAAAATAAAATTTATTGAATTCACATAAAAAAAGACATACAAAATCACATAAATACAAACATACACACAGTACAATACAATATCAACATTAGCTCTTCTTACAAATAAAATATGAGCTAACATATAATTAAATCCATAAACACAAAAACACACTACATTCTAAGCCACACACATAATCTTATGCTAGGATTACAAAAATACTTAAAGATTCTTATATATCACTAGATTTACTGAGATACAAGTAAATCCGATTTAAACAGTTTATCTCTCAACTATTTTTCTAAGTATTCCCAGAATATTATTGGCAGAAAAGGCAGAATAGAATTTTTAGGTTACTACTAGTAGTATTGTTGTTGTTTATTACTGCTGCTACTACTGGATAAGGGAAGGTTAAGAAGTGACATGATAGCTATCTTTAAATGTTTGAAGAGATGTCTTATGGAGGATGGCGCAAGCCTGTTTTCTGCTGCTCTGGAGACGAGGACATGGAGCAATGGCTTCACACTTCAGGAAAAGAGATTCCACCCAAACATTAGGAAGAATATCTTGATAATAAGAGCAGTTTGAGAGTGGAATGCACTGCTGCCCCTTTTTACCTTTGACGTTTTCGATCCAGAGGCCCCAATTACCCCACCAATTCGTTTCGTTTCTTTGTCTCCCATTAAGTACTAACCAGGGCTGACCCTGCTTGGTTTCCAAGATCAGAAAGAATCTGGTGTCCTCGAGGTATTTAGACCTCTGTGTGTGCGTGTGTTCATGTTGCCTGTTGACCCCATGAGTTTCATAGGGCTTTCTTAGGTAAGGAATCCTTCCCTAAGTACAGTCAGTCCTCTGCATTCACTAGCGTTAGGGGAGCAGGACCCTGGCAAAAGTGGAAAAATTGCAAATATCAAAAAATATGTGTGTCTGTGGGAAGGGGGCCAGGGCATGGTGGGGAGAACAAACACCCAGGGTCTAAACTGGGCCAAGGAAAGGCGAGGGAAAGGGGGTAGGTTGACACGGTGGCCCTACGCTTCCTTTCTTTTGCCCACTTCTGTCTTCGGCTGTGTCGGGACCATTGGGAGAGCGTTTGTGGTGCTGAGAAATTGGGCCATCCTTATCTGGTCAGCCAGAAGCTGGTGGACGAGGAAGAGGAGGACCAGAGGTGGGTTTTTAAAGGGCAGCGTTCCCTGATCGGAGCCACGGAGAGGAAAGGTTCCCCAGGAAAGAAGAGTTTGTAGTAGTAGTAGTAGTAATAATAATAATAATAATAATAATAATTATTATTATTATTATTATTATTATTATTATTATTATTATTATTTGTATCTCGCCTCTCCACATGGATCAAGGCGGCGAACAACATGAAATACATTATACATTACAAATAGCTGCTCTCTTAAGTGGTTTACAATGTGTTTTTAGCTTATTGCCCCCAACAAGCTGGGTACTCATTTTACCGACCTGCGGAAGGATGGAAGGCTGAGTCAACCTGGAGCCCGGCAGGATCTAACTCACAACCTTGTGGCTGAAGTACTGGCATTTAACCACTGCGCCACCAGGGCTCCATAGTAGAGGGCAGGGGTTGGAGACACAAATAATCAAATCCATGAAAGTGAAACCTGCAAACGTGGAGGGCCGACTGTATACTTACTTGCCTGAAAGATTGCAATATTGCTATTTTGGACTCCAGCTCAAAGATTCTGGAGTTTTGTTCTCCTCCAGGAAAAGACTTCTACATTCTAGTCTCGGAGCACCTTTCTGATCCTCTCACTCCACGCTCAGCTCCCCCAGCGCACACTTTGGAGATGACTAAGCGTGGGTGAGCTGCCCTTTGAAAACGTTGTGTAATTGCGTGCCTTTTGTCGGTCACTCCGTAAGCTTTCCACTCGTGGTTTCTTTCTTTGTGACTCAGACCCGAAGTTGCGTGTGCATTTAGGGTGTGAACTAACCTTTGCTCGGTCCCGGGCCTTCTTCTCACTGTCCTTGATCCTCTTCCACACCTGAACATTTCAGGGCAGGGGGAAGGTAAGTGGTTTCACTTGTGGCAGGCAACCCAACCAAGAGAGGAAATTTTGTAAGGTGCCACAAAACTCATTCGCTGGTTTCTCTGAAGGTTGATGCCTGTGAACCAGCTAGGGTTGCCAGATCTCAAGGCCTGGCCCGGAGTCTCCAGTTTTTGTGGTTGATCTCTAATGGAGAGATGGGGGTATAAATTCTCCAGTCCTGGGGGGGCTCATCTCCAGACAAGCAGAAAGGACTGCATGCAACTTTCCAGCTCTCCTATTAAAGCAGCAGCTTGCTACAGTCTGTAGGGCTTAGTTGATTTGTTGCTGTACCTTGCAAAGACTCTCCAGAGAGTGTATATATTTACTGAATTAGCTTTCTCCTTTCTTCCCAGTCATAATGCCAGGGTTCACCCTCTGCTCTGCTCTGCTCTGTATCCATCTTCTAGCTAGCAGCTGGAATGAGGGAACTGAGAATAGAGGGCACTCTTATCGAATTTACAGATCACATCAAATTAGGAGGGCTAGCTAACAACCCAGAGGACAGGACTGGAATTCTAAATGATCCTAGCAGGTTAGAGAGCTAGGCCAAAACTAACAAAATGAATATCAACAGGGAGAAGTGTAAGATATTACACTTCGGCAGAGAAAATGAAATGCATAGATATAAGATGGGTGAAACCTGGCTTGACTACTGTACCTGTGAAAAGGATCTAGCAATCTTTATAGACCACAAGCTGAACACGAGTCAGCAGTGTTATGCGGCAGCTAAAAAGGCTAATGCGATTCTGGGCTGCATCAATAGGAGTATAGTGTCAAGCTCAAGTGAAGTAGTAGTACTACTCTATTCTGCTTTTTTGGTGTCCAGTTCTGGGCACCAAAGTTCAGGAAAGATATTGACAATCTGGAACCTGTTAAGAGAAGGGCAACCAAAATGGTTAAAAGCCTGGAAACCGTGCCCTATGAAAATAGAAGAAGAGAAAAACTGGGACATTTTAAAAATAGCTTTAAAAAGTGGGATGACTAAGGATTAGTTGGGACTATCCCTGCCAAACTGGGACAGGTGGAGAGTATGTTTTACTTCAAGCAATTTTCTATCCAAGTTTATAGGGGATGTTCAAACAATATTTTTTTTCTCACATTTTCTTTCTCTGCTTCCCTTCCCCTTCCCTGCTTTCTTGCAGTTTTTTTTTTTGAAGTGAAAGAAATATTTTCAGCGGAAAGGCACCTGAAGCTCCTCTTCCGTCTCTGCCTGCAGAGAGGCGTCCGTCCAGGTGTGGCCGAGGGCGCCGGGCAGGTTGGGCCACCCCAGCATGGAACCTCCCGGTCTGCCCTGCACACGAGAATGAGGCCAGCCAACACCGGAGGGGTGTGTGTGTGTGTATGCTGGAGCGTGGGTCAACAACCAGGTTAAAGTGCTGGCTGGGCCCACCCCCGGGGAGGAGAACGGGTGCTCCTTCTTCCGCAGGACCAAGGGATCCTCAGGCAGCGCTTCCCTCAGCTGCCCAAGAAGGACAAAGAGGTTAGTAGGGCAGATGAAGGCTATGAAATAGGTAAATGCTACTTTCTTTTTCTCTTCTCTTCTCTTTTCTCTTCTCTTCTCTTCTCTTTTCTTCTCTTCTCTTTTCTCTCTGTCTTGTTTTCCTTCCTTCCTCCTTCCTTCCTTCTCCTTTCTCTCCCTCTCGTTCTGTTAATTCCCTTCTTCCTTCCCCTCTCCTTTTCTCTCTCCCTCTTCTCTCTTCCTCCTTCCCTTCCTTTCTCGTTTTCTATTCCTTCCTTCCGTCCTTTCTTCTTTCCGTCCTTCCTTCCCTCCCTCCCTTTCCCTTTCTCTCTTTCTTTTCATTCTTTCCATTCTTCCCTTTCTTCCTCTTAGTCTATATCTTCCTCTCTCTTTCTCTTCTTTCTTTCCCTTCCCTGTTCGCTTCTCTGTTTCATTTCCCTCTCCTCCCTCCCTCCCTACTTTCCTCCCTTCCTTCTTTTCTCTGTCCCTTTCTCTGTCCCCTCTCTCCTCCCCAATTCCCTCCCTCCCTCCCTCCCTCCCTCCTTCCTTCCTTCCTTCCTTCCTTCCTTCCTTCCTTCCTTCCTTCCTTCCTTCCTTCTTTCCTTCCTCCATCTGTCCTTTACTCCATCTTTCCCCTGCCTCCGTCACTCCATCTCTCCCCCCTCCCTCCCTCCCTCCTTTCCTCCCTTCCTTCTTTTCTCTGTCCCTTTCTCTGTCCCCTCTCTCCTCCCCAGTTCCCTCCCTCCCTCCCTCCTTCCTTCCTTCCTTCCTTCCTTCCTTCCTTCCTCCCTCCCTCCCTCCCTCCCTCCCTCCCTCCCTCCATCTATCTGTCCTTTACTCCATCTTTCCTGTCCCTCCATCCCTCTGTCCCTCCCCTTCCTCCCTCCCTTCCTTCCTTCCTTCCTTCCTTCCTTCCTTCCTCCATCTATCTGTCCTTTACTCCATCTTTCCCGTCCCTCCGTCCTTCCCCCCTTCCTTCCTTCCTTCCTTCCTTCCTTCCTTCCTTCCTTCCTTCCTTCCTTTTTTCCTTCTTCCATCTATCTGTCCTTTACTCCATCTTTCCCGTCCCTCCGTCCCTCCCCCTTCCTTCCTTCCCTCCTTCCTTCCTTCTTCCATCTATCTGTCCTTTACTCCATCTTTCCCGTCCCTCCATCCCTCCGTCCCTCTGTCCATCCCCCCTTCCTTCCTTCCTTCCTTCCTTCCTTCCTTCCTTCCTTCCTTCCTTCCTTCCTTCCTGTCTCTTTCCTCTCTCCCTTTCTTTCTCTCTTTCCTTTTCTCCTCCCTCCCACCTTTCCTTCTCTTTCCTAAAACGTTGCATCTCTTGTAACCACATCCAAGGACCTTAAATTCTAGAGGCCGGGTGGGTCAGTAAGGTGGGTGGGGAAGAACCAACCCACACTCTTTATGGCTCCCAGCCAGAGGCCATGGGGGCTGTGGGGTGGGAGGGCCGGGGAGAACCTGTATTTTCAGTCTGTTCCAACCTGTTCAGAGATTTCACTCTTTTTCCAAGGAGGCCGGCGTTTGCCGCTCCACTTAGGCTGTTGGACTGGCCCATCTGCTTAGTGATCACTCAAAAAAGACGGAAAAGTCTTCCTAGTATCTTTTTAGTCTTTAGTAAAAAGGTAAGAGGAAATTCTGCAAATTCTGGGAACTTGTGTTCATCTAAGAGACAGAATGTGGGAAACCTTCCCTCTTCCATGAATTCATTTGGGGATCTAATTCTGGGGTACTTTCGCTCTTCGGGTATTTTTTGACGATGGATCCCATCATTCCTGAACACTGATGCACTGGTGCGACGGATGGGAGTTGTAGTTCAAAACTTCTGGATGCAGCCAGGCTAGTGCCACTGCAGCATTTTTAGTGCAATAATACAATGAGCAATTTGAGAGCAGGGATGTCAGTGCGTGTAAATGGGGTGAGACTGAACAATTTTACCATTTTTCTCCCCAATGTGAGAGAGTTCTCAAACATGCCGCAGTTCCTGAGAACGATTCACAGTCTGAAATTTATTCTGCAAAACAAAAGAAATACCCACTCCCCCTAAAATGTCTTCTTGCCATTTCTGTGCAGGAGAAAGGAAAAAAAATCAATTTTCTGTGCCAAAACCCAACAGGCATTTTGTTGTGTAGCGAAAAAGTCCCAAACGGTGAAGGTTTCTCCATGTCAGGGTTTCCTAACACTTAGGAAACCCTTTTTTTAATCTGAAATTTGAGTATTTATGAATATTCCATCCCTACTTTATGAAGTCGCTTGTTCCAGCAAGGTAGCAAATGCTAAATATATAAAGGGAGGGAGAGGGGAAGCGTTGATATTATTCTCCTGCCCCTTTAATGATTGTACAGGAGACAGAATTTCAGCAAGTCTTACTTGAATGACAAGCAATACCTGCTGAGGTTTCCTCTTGTACACAACTATTAAAGATATATGTCATGTGTGGGCTAACTGACTTTCACAAGGAAACACCCAGACTCCGAGCTGCAGCGTTTATTTAGATCTGGCAAGTGGCACAGCGGCTTTTGAAAGTTGCAAAGACTGGCATATGTTATATGGGAACAGGTTTTATACCTTGGCATAAAAATTCAAGTGTGAATGACATTGATTGGCGAAATGTCCCCGCCGGACCTCTAAGTTTCCCAGGCATTTCTGTTGTCTACATACTTGAGAACTTGGATAGTTCTTATCTTGTCTGGCCTGCTTGTTCTTACAACAGCTTCTGGCTGGTAGCACATTCCTCCTCTCTGATCTTCCCACTAGTGCTGGACGCCCCGGGCACCAACTATTGCCAGATTATCTCCATAGGTGCCCGGAACACTTTGAACTCGTACCTGTGCGCAAGCTACAAACAGCAACCGGTAAACGGTGCATTGTAGCAAACAGAGCTAGCGTTGTAGCGCTAGCGATCACTAATCCTTTTCGTCGACTGTCTAAACTCAATCTATCGGCGTTTCTGCACTACACTATTATAGTGGTATTATTCCACTTTCAACATCCTGTGGACTTCTGGGATTTGTAGTTTGCTGAGGCCAAAGAGCTCTCTGGCTGAGAATTCTAAAGGCTAAACTGAAAGTCCCGGGATTCCATAGGATGTTGAAACTGGAATAATAGTGCTATAACAAGGTAGGGCAGAAAGACCCTATAGTCCCCATTAACATGACAGGAGCTGACAGTATAAGATCCGCCTTTCCAGCAACCCTAGTTAATATATATATATACACACACACACACACATACACAAACGGTGAAGGTTTCTCCATGTCAGGGTTTCCTAACACTTAGGAAACCCTTTTTTAAATCTGAAATTTGAGTATACACACACACACACACACATATACATATATATATATATATATACACACACACCCACCCGTATGAATGTATGAGAGAGAGATGAAAGACACACATACCACATTCTTATTTACATTTTGTATATACTATAGATCTATAAGCCATATTATAAATATTCATATACTATGTACTATCTATCTGATTGTATATTCTGTATGTACTACATATTTACAAGCCTGATTATACAGAATCAATATTGCATGTACTATCTCTATCTCATTGTATACTCTGTCTATAATATACCTCTATCAGCCTGATTACATAGTACCTATGCAGTATATACCATCTGTCTATCTGAATATAGTATAGTATCCGGTCTGATCCTGAAAACTAAGCAGGGTCAGCCCTGGTTAGTACTTGGAGGGGAGACTGCCAACAAATACCAGGTGCTGCAGGCTGTATTTCACAGGAAAGAACTTGCAAAACCACCTCTGAGGATTCCTTGCCTAAGAAAACCCTATGAAATTCAGGGGTCTCCCTAATGCAATAGTTGGCTTGGAAGCACATCCACACGAATAGTTCCAATTAATCCAATAGTTCCAATTCATCCTCTGCCATCTTTTTTTTCCTGCTGCTTTTAAAATGCTCCGGTTTCGCTCGCACAGTTTCCCCCTCGGTTTTCCCCTAACTTCTATTCTAGCAAACTGAATTCAAAATCCAAAATTAGCTTCTGTGTTTTTCCTCATTTGTAACGTTAGCCATCCTGCTCACACCCCAAAGCTGTTTGCCTACATGCCCCAGTTTTAATCTGTGACCTTTTCCTGCCAGGCTGTCTCTTGACTCTTAGCAAACTCCCACCAGACTTTGCCCTGGAATCAAGTTTCTAGTCCTCTTTTTTTTCTCCTTCTCTTTTTAAGCAAGATTGCTTGTGCCGTGTCGTTTCACGTCTCCGTCTTTCTCTGTCTTGTTCCCAGGGCTTCTTCCTTCGACGGCGAAAGGGTGGCTTTTCCCCGGCAAGGCTGGCATCACAGAGCCGCCGCTGTGAGTGTTTCTCTGGCAGTGTCTTAGCTGGTTGTTGTGCGCAGCGATCGAGGAAGCAATCAGCAAGAATACTGCCCCAGAAGTGCTGCACGCTACCAGGCTGGCTGGAAGGTGCTTTCTCTGTGGACCCGCAGCAGAAATGGAACGGACAATTCCTAGAAGCGGGAAGGCAGCCACGCTCCTCTATACTGACGCCTGCGGCGGACGGCTCTTGGGAAATAGGCACGACTTCAGAAGCGGCAGAAAACAGGGTTTGGAAACACATCTATTACTCTGTCTGTGCATCATCTTCACCCATCTGTTTGTGGATGAGCAGGCTCTCTCTCTCTCTCTCATGGGCCTTTCTGCACTACATTGGCCATTTCTGCACTACACTGTTATCGTGCTACTATTCCACTTTCAACCTCCTGTGGAACTCTGGGATTTGGAACTCTGGGATTTGTAGTTTACTGAAGCCAAAGGGCTCTCTGGCTGAGAATTCTAAATGCTCCTCCCTAAACTGCAAAGCCCAGGATTCCACAGGACGCTGAAAGTGCAATAACAGCACTGTAACAGTGTGGTGCGGAAATGAGCATTGTTATAGTGCTATTATTCCACTTTCACTATCCTGTGGAATTCTGGGGTTTGTAGTTTACTGAGGCCAAAGGGCTCTCTGGCTGAGAGTTCTAAATGCCCCTCCCTAAACTGCAAACTCCAGGATTCCATAGGATGCTAAAAGTGGAATAATAGCACTATGACAGTGTAGTGTGGAAAGGCCCTATGTTGTTGAGAGCCAGCATGGTGTCGTGGTTTGACCTGGGTGACCATGGGCCTGTCACACACTCTCAGCCACCAGAAAACCCCATGATAAGTTTGCCTTGGGCTCACCCTGTGCTGGAAATGACTTGAAGGCACACAACGACCAAGGAAAGAATTAGTAGACTCCATTATGATTTAGTTGCATCAAATAACTAAGCTGGAACTCCCAGTTACAGTCATGAATTAATAACCTAGGCCATTTCCGCGCTAGAATTAATAACCTAGGCCATTTTCGGCCGGCCCCTCCCAAAACTGCAAACCCCAGGACTCCATAGGATGTTGAAAGTGGAATCATCGCGCTATAAGAGTGTAGTGCGGAAATGGCCTCAGTTGCAGCAACTGAAGGAAGCTGAGGACAAATGGGGAAAAGGGAGGAAGAGAGAGAAAACGGGGCATTTTAAAGGCAGCTGAGATGTCACAGGATTAGTCCATGTAATTTCCATGCATTTACCAGAATGCATTAAAGTGTTTGAAAGTGTTGCTAAAGCCAGAGGCTCAGAGCCATGTGTACATGTTGGTAACCTTCATCCTCTTTGTGGGTGAGCAAGTATCCGTTTGAGGCAAGAAAACCCTAAAATCTCTCTCCCTTTTACTCCATGATCTGTCTTTGGACAACCCAGGGACTGCAGTTTTGGGGTTCATATTTTATATTTATATTTTTTACTCTGTGGGGTATAACATGCCCAGGGGACGGGATTCTCGGTATCTTCTTAAGCCACATAACTGATTGGTTTAAATGAATCTAAAACCTCATCATTACGGTAAGTCGATACTGACGGTATCTTGAGCATATTTGATGGAGACCAGAGACTCCCTGCCAAGCCAACCAAAGCAGCTAACTGTTGAAAGCTGCAAATGCGTGTTCCAGGAATTAGAAGGTTTTGATCCGCAGGGGTCTTGGGGGACCGGCTGACAACCGTGAAGACCTGAGCTTTCATTTCTCAACTGAAGAGAATCTGGGCAGCTCGGAGGTTGTTCTGCAACCCCTTCCCTTTACTTGTCATAGTTTCCGGGGAGGGGGCAACCTATGGCCCCTTAGACTTTTGGGGACCCCTTATTTCAAAAACTCTCTGCAAATGATTGAATCGTTTGGACTTCAAATCCCATGAGCCCCAGCAGCATGGCCACTGGTAAGGGATGATGGGAACTGAAGACCAAAATATTTGGAGGGTCAAAAGTTTGCCAGCTCTGTTCTAGAGCTACACTTGGGTGTCGCACAAGTCTTGAGAGCTCAAAATCTTCAAGGAGAGGCAAAAGTTGGACTTTTCAGTGTTGATATTATTAATCTGCAATGAATAAAAATATTATTTGAGGGTTCTGTGTTGCCATTTCTTCTTTGTCTTTATCCTCCCTTGGGAGAATTTGCCCTGCATTTAATAAAAGAAAAGGAAAGAACATTTATGCTTCTATTCTTCATTCTGCCGTCTCATATCAAAAGATTTTATAGCTTTGTTGCATTGCTACTGCATGTTCTCTCGAATTCATCTTTCTCAGGCCCGAAGCACTGATTGATTTTTTTTTTACTACAGCTTCTATGTTTGCTAGGGGATTCTGGGAACTGTAATCCAACAATAACTTCCCTAAACTGGTTCAGACTGGTGTGTTTCAAAACTTAGCACCCTATGGCTTAGTGATGTACATATGTGTAAACCACACTCCAACTGCGCGGGGAATTATTCTCCATGGCAGAACAAATGTATTCTGTCAATAGAAGCCAAGTTGTATGTACAGCAGTGCTACACCTTGTGGTTATGTGCTGCACACTGTGTTTGCACATTGCATATTGCACATGGCACCCAGTCATTGACCTGGGATGCACAAAGTTGCTATTCTCATTGAGCGCTGTGTAATTCTGGTGCAACATATCTCTGCATGTGGACATTTACACTGCACTGAGGGGATGTCGGATTGCAGCCTACGACTGTGCTGAGGGGATGTCGGATTGCAGCCTACGACTGTGCTGAGGGGATGTCGGATTGCAGCCTATGACTGTGCTGAGGGGATGTCGGATTGCACCCTACGAATGTGCTGAGGGGATGTTGGATTGCAGCCTATGACTGTGCTGAGGGGATGTTGGATTGCAGCTTACAACGGAGAGGTTTTCAGTCTCCAAGGTTAAAGGAAGACTATTTCACATATCTCTGTGACAAGGCCTGTCTTTCTGCACTTTGCCCACAGTAAACTTTGGCTGAAAGAAGTGCTGGCGCAGTGCTACTGGCTCGTATTGATGACACTGGCGTAGAGGCATACCTCATACAAAGTCTTCTTTTCCTCTTTATCCTCTGTCTAGCTTGGAGGGCTCTTTTTCCTAGCAGCATTAACTTTGGGATGATGGAGAAGAAGGGCTGAAGAAGCACAGAATTTTGGTATCAGATCTCAGCAGTATGTCTGCAGGAAGCAGTGAAATAAAAGTTTGAACTAGGAGAAAACAGATTTCTCCTGTAGCTGAGAGTCAAGGCATGCAGCAGCTGTAGTGTGTGGTCCACACCACATAGTTAAAGCACTTTGATATCACTTCAGCTGCCGTGGATCCGCACTATGGAATCTTGGGACTTGTAGTCTGTAAGGAGGAACTCAGCATTGTCTGCTAGAAGTCTCTAGTGCTTGAGTTCAGAGGAATTCACCTCAACAAACTACAAATCCCCAAAATCCATAGGATGGAGCCATGGCTGCTAAGTGGTATCAAACTGCTTTAGTTTTGCAGTGTGGCTACAACCTCATCTCTCAGGAAACCTTTCCTCATTGGGTGGATAAACAGGGGAGGAATTTATGCATGAACTCCCTGGAAGAACAGTAGTGAATAAGTATCCCAGAGGAATCTCAAAATATTCCTGCATCATTGGAGAGACACAGTATCCCCTTGGTTGGAAATTCTTAGCAATTCCTCGCTTCCCGAGAAACTTGTCAACTGACCAAAATAACCACCAGCCTGATGTTCCTGCGCTTTTAGAACAACTACCCTATCTACTGCTTGCAATGCTGAGTACAGAGCCCTGATAAAACCTGCGGTTATCCAGCCTGCTCTTAAATGCACAGCTACAGAAGCTGGTCAGAGAGTTGGCAACCCACCTCCCAAAGATAATAGTTTTCTCATGTTAGACTCTCTCTCCAGCCAGTTGAAAGCAATAATGCAAGGATGTCTGGTGTCTGTCTTATCTGAGCACTTTCGGTTGCCCAGAAAGAAAGGTCTGTTGAAAGTAATGGGATTGGACAGCTGAGATGTCACCAGCGGAATAACAGATGAGACGAAACTGGGTCTATATGAAGTGGGAGTGGGCACTGATCTACTGTTAAGGGTGAAAAGCTACAGCCATGACAGCCTAAAGAGGGGGTAGGGTCTCCTTCTCTGGTTGTATTCAGAAAGAAGCTGGACAGCTACCTGGTGGGAATGCCTTAGCAAAAGATTCTGCATTGAGCCGGGGGTTGGACTCAGTGCCCATCCAATCCCTTCCAACTCTCTGCTGAAATCCAAAAATTAATCAGGGCATAACCACGCCACCAATGAGAGTCCAAAAATCATGGAGGTACCTCTGTTAATCATCCGTACTAGTGCTGGCTGAAAATATACATGAGGGATGTTAGAAGACTCTCAATCGCCCTCTCATTAGTATGATTAACAAGAATAACTGCTTAACTGCTTCTGTTGACCAGTTATATGAATAACCTCTGTTTTGTTAACTTCTGCATTAAATGATTGTTGCTGAAATCAGGAGTACATTTGTTACATCAGTGATAGTCTTCTCTGTGAACATCATGATAGTTACGCACTGCTGTGTTCTTCCAGACGCCTGACGGAAGAGTTAGGCCCTTTCCGTACGTTACCTGCTCGCGGAGGTGGGGGGTGCCGTTCACGCAAGCAGCCTCTTGCGCAAGGCACTCACATCGCTCCTCCGTTCTCCCCCAGCTGGGTTGCCAGTCGCACGGCCGCTGTGCGAACGCCCCGCTCCTTCCTTCTGCAGTGCAGCCTGGAAGCTGTAGGCTGCGCTGGGGGAGGAAGTGCGACCGGCCCGGCTTGCCCGATGCACCGCAGGGCAGGTAAGTGCGCAAGGGCCCCAGGAGCATTGTGCGACCATGCAGCATTTTTGGCTTAGAGCTGAAAATAAAAAAATCAGTGCGCGGCCTGCTTTAGGCTCGTGAGCATCGCATAAATGGGAGTGCGTCATACGGACCGCCGCTCCCATTTATGCGACGATCAAGGGGCCCTCTCACAAAAGAAGCTGCGTGCGAAAAGGGCCTTAGATAAGAAATAACAGGTAGTCAGTCTTAAGTGAATACTAGTCTTGCAGATGTGTGTTTTATTCTGCTTTCCTAATCAAGAAAATAGTATAAAAATGTGAAGCTTGAAGAATAAAGTTATCCTTCTGGATCACTACTGCTGGTTGGTTAGACCGAACGCAGTTCTGATTATCACCAGGATCCTTTGGCCAAGGAACCTGTTTTGTGTGTTTTATTGAATTGCATTCTTTGCATTCGGTGTTGCTGCCTCACTTCTTACCCAGTTTCAGAGCTCACCCCAGCTCCGTATCCAACCCGTTCGGATATAGCAAACCATTTCTTGCAGGTTTCCGCTCCATGATGGGCGGGTCTTTTGTAAAGCTAACAGGTCTTAATGGTCCACCCTTTATCAAGTCAAAGGAACTGCTGAATAACCACAATAGCTCAGAACAATATATTGACACTAGGGAAGGAAAAAAAAACCTAGCCAACCAACAAACCAACCAGTACTGTGAGAAACAGAGCTAAGCTCAGAAGAAACAGAGAAATCTATAGAAGGTTGGGAATGGCTGATAATATTCTTGTCCCTGCTGAGCTACATATCCTGCCAGTTTGACCCAACAAGCCCTTTGACCCGACAAGTCCAGTACACCACTGGCTATGAGAGAACAAGCAATAGCTGAATTCCTTTGGGTTAATCCAACCACATTGTTGACTGATGCATCACGACACAAGTAAAGCCCATTATTCAGTAGGTCTACTTTAGACAGGACTATCGTGAGGAATCGGGCCACCGCGTGAGTTCAGATGGAGAGTTAGCTCCGTTGCCCAACTGTCCTTTAAACCCTTTTTTCTCAACCCTTCTCCATCTGCAGCGGAGGTGCAATAAGACTGAGCAACCTTGCTACAATACAACCCAAATTCTTGGTGTTTATTTAATGCAGAAGTGGGCCAATATATCCATCTTGCTTTCTCCGCCTGTTTTTTTTTTCATCTCAAGTTTCTTGTGTTATGAAGAAATTCACAGATTTGTTAAGTTCCTAGCCAAAGAAAGAGAGAGAGAGAGAGAGAGAGAGAGAGAGAGAGAACTCAGTAAAATTCTTAGTCATCTGTACAGGTCAAATTCAACAGGTATAGTTTTTTCCAGTATGGAGATGATCATGAAGTATGGTATCTATACCATACAGAACGGAGATATAAGGGGAAAAAAGGTGGCAGCCCTAGATATAGCTATTGCTGAAAATTCTCTACACTTTTGATAAAGACTCGGTTATCTACAAGATTTGAAGATGGTTCCAACCCATCATTTGGAAGGAACATCTAAGTTTCTAGAAAAGAAACACGGGAGCATTTATCAACCACCAGGAGTCCATTTTTGAACCACTTTGAAGAATATAGTTTATCACAATTTTACAACATATTTATTACCAGCGCTCTCACAGTTTGAGCAGCATCTTTATATATACTTTTGTTATTTTCTGTATTTTTCCTATTTATAGCAGAGATGTGTCTGTATTCACTAATTTATTTTCTTTATTGACATGAGGTCATTTGTTTTATCATATATGTGCATTTGTTTAAATCTGTTTTCATACTATTTATTATCCAGGGTTTTTTCTAGCCCTAAGTCAACATTACAAAAGATGGTTGCCTAGATGTTGTGTTGTTTTTGCATGCTTTAAAGTCGTTTCCAAATTACGGCAACCACAAAGTGCCTATCACGGGTTTTTCTTGTCAACATTTGTTCAGAGGAGATTTACCATTGCCCTTCTCTGAGGCTGAGAGCGAGCGACTTGCCCGGCATCACCCAATGATTTTCCATGGCTGAGAGAGGATTTGAACTCGGAGCTCCCAGAATCTCAGTCCAACAATCAAATCATACCATGCCGGCACCTGCTCCCAAAGAGCCTCTGACTTATGGAAACCAATCCCCTGCGGTTTTCTTAGCAAGATTTATTTAGAGGAAGCTTTTCATTGCCTTCTCTGTGAGCCAAGAGTGTGTGACTTGTCCAACATTGAACATTGAACTCCCAGAGTTCCCAAACCATTATTCCCGAATCATTCCTGAAGCATTCCTGAGTCAGCATTAAAAGTCAAACCCTGCCTGGACAGTGAATCTGTCCATTACTGAGTTTTCTTGATCTCATATTCCTTCCACTGAATTTGTAGAGAAACTGTGAATTTGAAAAAGTTAACTGTCCTGAGCATTTGATCTGGAACAACACTGACATCTATGGGCCAGAGAGGACACAGCACATATTAAATCATTTGTGTTCCAAAGGCAGTTACCTACTGGACTTGCGCCACTCTTTTGCCTGGAAAGTTTGACTTTGATAGTGCTATGGAGTAAAAATGGCTCACCTACAGCGGAGTCCGCATCACCCATCTCTGCTTGAGTCCCTGTTCAGGGAAGTGCTCTGCCTGGAAGGCCAACTTAGGACATGGCTGGCACAAAAGCGGAGTGGGCTGGCTCTTTTTATGGCAGGTTGTTCAGGTAGGACACAGAGCAATGGCTTCAAACGACAGGAAAAGAGATACCATCTAAACATTAGGAAGAACTTCTTGAAGGTAAGAGCAATTCGACCGTGGAATAGACTGCCTTGGAGCGTGGCGGAGTCTCCTTCTTTGGAGGTTTTTAAGCAGACGCTGGATGGCCATCTGTTGGGAATGCTTTGATGGGTGTTCCTGCATAGCAGGGGGTTGGACTGGATGGCCCCTGGGGTCTCTTCTAACTCTAGGATTCTATGATTCATAGGTTGTTGTGGGTTTTCCGGGCTTTGAGGCCGTGCTCTATTAGTATTTTCTCCTGACATTTCGCCTGCATCCTCTGAAGATGCCAGCCACAGATGCAGGCGAAATGTCAGGAGAAAATACTAATAGAATACGGCCTCAAAGCCCAGAAAATCCACAACAACCTATGGATTCCAGCCGTGAAAGCCTTCGACTTTGCATCGAGCATCTGCATTCGTTCATACCAAGTTCCTTATAGAATGCCGTCCCCCCGCCTTGCAAAGAGAAACAGTTGGGGAATTCGGGGCACGATCAGTCTTGGACATGCATGAAAATGTTGAGAGCTGACAAAACTAAACTTATCAAGTTTGGTTCATGAATGTGGGTTTTAGAGGGAAAACAAAATCAGCAATCATTCACAGGGAGAGGGAGAATACCCCAAACAGTTGAGGGGTGGCATCAAAAACTGATGGGTCCCATTAAATAATATATTTAGTTTTGTGATGCTGTGATGAAACATGTGGATTTGTATAGCACAACAGTGAAATATTTATATATATGTAAAGCAGGAAAGGAAAGGGATAAGGGGCAATCTTAATGCACCTTTAGGAGTAGCTGGTTTAATTTTTAGAATGAAATTTCATGGATTGTTCATGTTACTATAAATCAGCTGGCCTTATAGTTCCCAAGAGACTTAATTTTCCTGCTTCTTCCTTGCTTTTTATACTGAAATAGACCACTGGGGACTATCAGACAGAAAGGACACACACACACAGTTCTATAGGATATATTGTCTGTCTGATTATACAGTATCTATATATAGAGTATACATTGTCTGTGTCATTGCATAATGTATGTACATAACATATACTTTATATCAGTCTGGTTATAGAGTATTTCATTTTATATTTTGTATATACTATACATCTATAAACCCTATCATACAATGTCTATTATGTATTATCTATCTGATTGTATATGCTGTATGTATATACATTTGCAAGTCTGATTATACTGAATCTGTATCACATATATTATCTATATCTGACTATTTGCTCTCTCTATAATATACATCTAGCAGCCTGATTATATAATACCTCCACAGTAGCGTGTATACTATCTATCTGAATATAGCATCCTGTCTGATCCGGGAAGCTATGCAGGGTCAGCCATGGTTAGTACTTGGATGGGAGACTGCCAATGAATACCAGGTGCTGCAGGCTGTGTTTCGCAGGGAAGAACTTGCAAAACCACCTCTGAGTATGGTTGGCATTCATTAGGGTTAGGGGTGCAGGATCCTTGCAAAAATGGAAAAATCACAAATATCAAAATGTATGTGTCTGTGGAAAGGGGGCCAAGGTGTGATGGGGAGAACGGGTACCCAGGGAAAAGGGAGGTGGGTTGGCATAGTGGCCCGATACCTCTTCTCTCTTTTTTACCCATCTCTTTCCTTGGGTGTGAGGGGGGCATCAGAAGAGGGTTTATGCTGCTGGGAAATCAGGCTGTGATCTCTCCTTGGTGGAGGAAGAGAACAAGAGGCAGGTTTTTAAAGGGCTACCTGGCCTGATCGGA
This sequence comes from Ctenosaura bakeri, assembly GCA_948474755.1. Lineage (NCBI taxonomy): Eukaryota > Metazoa > Chordata > Lepidosauria > Squamata > Iguanidae > Ctenosaura > Ctenosaura bakeri. The sequence goes on from CAOLHI010002328.1 coordinate 132,979, forward strand.
GCCATCAGAGAGGGAAGGGTCCCCCAGAAAAGAAGCACTTGAGGGGCAGGGGTTGAAGAAACTTATAAATAAATCCCTGAAAGTCAAACCTGCAAGTGTGCAGGACCAGTTGTATTCCTTGCCTGAGAAAAGCCTATGAAATCCACAGCATCACTGTGGGCCAAGAGGCGCCACACACAACATGTCCTGTCTATCTGATTATATACTCTGTGCATCATGTACCTCTATTGGTCTGATTACATAGCATCTGTATAGCATTACTATCTATCAACCTGATGATAAAGTATCTGTACGGTATATACTATCTATGTGTCTGACTACATACTTTGGGTATGTTACATATCTGTAAGCCTGACAAAGGCCCTTTCCGCACGAGGCTGTTATAGCGCTGTGATTGCACTTTCAACCTCCTATGGAATCCTGGGGTTTGCAGTTTCGGGAGGGGCCTGCCGGCCCCTCCCGAAACTGCAAACCCCAGGATTCCATAGGGGGTTGAAAGTGCAATCACAGCGCTATAACAGCCTCGTGCGGAAATGGGTAAAGTCCTGTAGAATGAATCTCCTGTACAAAAAACTTAGGCTGAAAACTTCTTCCTCTCCTTTACAAGTTCTCCAACCTCCTGTGCTTAGAATATTATTAGAAGACTTATGGCTGGTTGCCCCAGGGCTGGAAACCTCCTTTTCCAGTTAGGCGTTGGGTGGTCTAGTGCGTTGTTAGGTATCTATTGTATGGGCAATTGTGTAGCTAGATTTTGCTGTTTGTTTATTTAATGTTCGTGTTGTTTGTGTCTTCACGAAGTATCTGCTTTTATTTCACTAAAACACATTTTTAAAAAGTCCTACAGCATCCTTAAATGGATAGTATCTCCATAGTAAGGACTATACCAGATTACTACTATTGGTTACTACCTCTCTGGACTATTTAGATTGTAATAAAACAGACATCTCTCTATTATTATTATGATTATGATTACTAACTTTATTTCTATCCTGCTTTTCTCCCCGAGGGGACTCAAAGGCCATTTCTGCACTACACTGTTATAGTGCTATTATTCCACTTTCAACATCCTGTGGAATCCTGGGGTTTGCAGTTTAGGGAGTGGCATTTAGAATTTTCAGCCAGAGAGCTCTTTGGCCTCAGGAAACTACAAGCCCCAGAATTCCACAGGATGTTGAAAGTGGAATAATAGCACTATAACAGCATAGTGCGGAAATGGCCAAAGCAGATGACAAGCATTAAAAAGCATGATTAAAAACCGTAAGATACAAAAGTTAAAACACAGATTAAAACTATGTTAAAATACATATTAAAGGCAACATGCAAAAAGCAAATAAAGAGCAGTTAAAATAACCAGCACCATTCTACATACAGATTGCATATTCCATAGCTGCTGGAACGTCTGATGACATGGCATGGAGAGAGAATACACTACCCGTTTGGCCCCATTGGACACCCTCTACTTTTCCAGGGGCGCACTCTGTGCATGCTCAGGAACCGCGCGTCCCCGGGCGACCGGAGGGGGAGGAAGGGGAGGCGCTGGACGTTGTGTCCGGCGGAGCCAGGCGTGGTTGGCCCGAGGGCGGCGCCAGCGGGAGAGCCGCCGGAGGACCCCTTGGCCGCCCCTCCGTGCCCTCCACCTCCCGGCCGGAGGAGCCCGGAGGCCGGCCAGAGCTGGGAGCCGCCGCCCGGCTGGAGGGAGCCCGGAGAGGGAGAGCAAGGCTGCCTCCTTCCCCCTCGCCTCCTCCCTTTGTCTCCCTTTCTCTGCGGCTCCGCTTCTCCTTTCACTTTCTCCGCGCGCCGCTTGCTGCGCCTTTTGCGCTTCCGCGCTTCTGCGCTCCCCCTTCGCTCCTTTCTCTCCCCGCCCCGGTTTCCCGAGGCTCCCCTCCCCGTTGCCCCGGGGCCCCCTCCCGCCTCCTCTCCCCCTCCCTCCCTCCTGCCTTCCCCTCCCCGCTTCCTCCTCCCTCTTTCCCAACTTCCTCCAAAAGCCTTCTCCAAAACCCTGCCTCCCAGATCGCTTCGTGGCCGCTCCTAGCCACCCCAAATCCCCCCTGATTTGGTGGTCCATGAGGCTGCCTTCCCCCTCTCCCGGCGAAGCGCTCCCCTTTCTTTTGGAAGAAAAGAGCCTCCACTCCGCTTCCTGGGTGGGGAGAACCGACTCTGCGCTCCGCTTCGGATTTTTGGCTCAGGACGACTCCGCACTCCGCAATCGGAAGGGAATTCTTCGGCGAGGGCGCAGCACTCCGCTTCAGATCGGGCTTTGGGGACGCCTGCCTCCTGTTTCCTCTTTGGAGACGGCGCTGCTTCCCATTTGGGCACCGCTCTGCACTCCGCTTCTTGTTAGTTGGGGCTTAGTTTTGCGCTCTGCTCCCTTGCGCTCTGCTTCATATTCAGAGAACATCCTGCTTCCAGTTTGGGGACAGAGGGGCACTCCCTTCCCTATTTGCTGAGGAATAACTGCGCACTCCACTTCTTCTTGGAGGAGAAATCTGCACTCCGCTTCCTGTTTGAGGACAACTCCGCTTCCTGTTTGGAAAACATTCTGCTTCCAGTTTGGGGACAGCTGGGCACTCCGCTTCCTATTTGGTGAGGAACCACTCTGCCCTCCACTTCTTTCTTGAGGAGGAATCTAGACTCCACTTCTTCCTTGAGGACAACTCTGCTTCCTGTTTGAGGAGACTTCTATCCTCCAGGTCCTCTTTGGAGACAACTCTGCACTCCACTTCATATTTGGAGAGAATTCCAAGGACTTTTCTTCCTCTTTGAGGAGAAGTTGGGGAGTGGAGACTCTGCACTCCTTCTGTTGGGAGAACTCCACTCCCAATTACTTCAGTCCTGCAAAGGTCTTGTGTTTTCCCAGTGTTCCCACCATGTTCCTGAATGCCGCCCCCGCTCCCCAGACGCAGGTGTACCCCTTTGAGCGCATCGTGGTCTTAGTCTCTTGTGCCCTCTCCTTCCTAGGCTCCGGCCTCTTGGTGGGCACCCATGCCCTCTGGCCCGAGCTGCGGACCCGCCCCCGCCAGCTCCTCCTCTACCTCTCCTTGGCCGACCTCCTCTCGGCTGCCTCCTACTTCTATGGGGTGCTGAAGGACTTTGGCTCCTCGTCGTGGGACTGCGTGGCCCAGGGGGCCGTCTCCACCTTCGCCAACACCAGCTCCTTCTTCTGGACCATGGCTGTCGCCCTCTACCTGTACCTCACCATCGTCCAGGGCTCGCCCTCCGGTGCAGTGCTCCTCTGCTTCTTCCATGTGGTGAGGTTGGTGGTCTCCCCTCTCCTCTACTTCCCCACTTTCCCCGAGGGCATCCCTGGGTGAGCAGCATTGCTTTAAGGCAGAGGTGGATACATGTGGCCCTCTAGGTGGTTTTTGTGGCCCCTGACTCTTCTGGACTCTCATTTGATGTGTGTGTGGGGAGGAAAGGGAGTGAGTTAGCTCTCCTGGAAGCCTCCAAGATTGTGGATTCATCCATCCTTTATTTGTATCATGAGTGGGCTACTTGGAGACCTGGGACTACATGTAGCCCCTCAGAGACAATTTTGTGCCCCCCCAACTCTTCCAGATAGCCCTTTTATGAGGGGAGATGAGGGTGAGTCACTTCTCCTGGAAGCCTCCAGCGGAATTGGTAGCTTATGCTTAAATACCTGAGGGCTCCTGCTTACCCCACCCAGTGCAAGAACCTCCATTGTCCCACTGCTGCCAACACCCCTTGTGGGACCTTCTAGGTGTCCTCATTCCTGTATGAGATGCTTTCTTCCTATAATCCCACCATCACCCTTTAACCCCTGCTGCTGCCGCAGATGCTGAGTGTCTGAACTAAGCCAAGAGCACTGTTGTTGCATTCCAAGCAGTACAGATGTAGAATAAAAGAATAAATAGAAGTATAGGATACAATTAAAGATTACAGCTGTGATTTTAGATCACTCTGTAGCTACATAAATACCTTAGTTACATAGCTGAGTGGCATCTCTTGGCTCAATCTTCGCAATCCAGAATACCTGAGTAGCAGCTGCTGTGGGCAACAGGGGTCTGTTCTCTTGGTGATTGGGATGCAGCTGACTGATATTTCCACTACTTCCCAACAGTGATCTCTGGTGTGACAGTCAGAAGCAGGATCCCTGTCATAATTCCCTCTCATCCTGGAGATACCTACCAAGAGAGAGGTGGAAACATCAATCTGCTGCGTCCTGATCGGCAGGAGAACAGATCCCTGTTGCTTTCAGCAGCTTCTGCCTGGTAGGCCAGGACTGAGGGTCTTTCATAATCCCTATGTATTTCTTACACTGTTGAATGTGTAGGGATTCTGCATACAAGCCAGTTGTGAATGCATAACTTTAGGTTGTACGTGCATAATTCTGATTGGGAATTCCAGCCTAGTTATTTAGTGCATCTAAATCGTAATGGAGTCTGCTAATTTTTTTCTTTCTTGTTGTATGCCTTCAAGTCATTTCCGATTTATGGAGACCCTAACATAAACTTACCATGGGGTTTTCTGGTGGCTGAGAGTGTGTGACATGCCAAGGTCACCCAGTGGGTTTCCATGGCTGAGCCAGGAATCGAACTCTGGTCTCCTGGTGCTCAAACCACCACACCCGGCTGGCTTTTTCCTTATCTCTCCATTATCCTAACTTGACCTAACTGACTATCTAACTAATCCATATCTCCATTTATTTCTATCAGGGGGTAGGCAAAGCTTGGCCCCTTAAGGATGATTTGGTGGCCTTTGGTGTGTTCAGAGTCCCCAGACTGAGTGGTGAAGTGCTCTTCCTGCCTCCAAGGGTGACAATGTACCTTTTTAAATAGGTTGCAAGGTTTGTTTCATTTTTGGTAGTCCATGTGGCCCCTAGGACATAAATGTGGCCACCTGGGCCTACTGCAGTTGCCCACCCCTAAGTTATACCTTGACTTTTCCCTAAGCTGGGATTTGTCCAGAAATCATAGGAAATTTCTTAATTTTGGGCCCAAAACCTGCACTTGACTTATCTGTGAGTTCAACTTATAGTTGATAGAAACTGTGACTGGTACATAAAATAAAATGAGCAGTCATACTGGCTCAATTCAACACTTTGACTGTTGGCTGGGGGTGATGGGATTTGTAATCTCACAGTTCCAGAGGGCACTCATTTGGAGAAGGCTGGCCAGATGTCTCCTCAAGATCCCTTTGGCTCAGGGTCTTAGTTTCTATGCTACATTGCCTTCACCTTTTTTCTTTACTATTTAGGCCATTTCTGCACTAGACTGTTATAGCGCTGTTATTCCCTAAACTGCAAAGCCCAGGATTCCATAGGATGTTGAAAGTGGAATAATAGCACTATAACAGTGTAGTGTGGAAATGGCATTAGAGAGTCCGCGTGATATAGTAGTTTGAGAGTTGTATTAGAACTCCAGCAGACCAGAGTCTGGATCCTGCTCAGCCATAGAAACCCACTGGGTGATCTTGGGCAAGTCACACTCTCTCAGCCTCAGAGGGCGGCATGGGCAACCTTCTTGCTGAAGAAAACCCCAGGATAGAGGCTGTCTAAGATGGACTGGACTTAAAGACACGTAACAATGAGCAGCCATTCTCCCATCCCCTTTTTAGTTAGCTCTGTCAACTCTCCCAGTGGCAGCATCATTCCAACTGTAAGTTCCTTGGGGCAGAGCTGCGTAAGAATGGAGTCACTGGTGCAAATTAATGAAAATGTTTTGAGAAGATCAAGCAAACGACACAGTGGTTAAATAACTTGCTAACTAGAGCCTTCACCGCCCCCTAAGCCTGTTTCTCTATTTTTTGCTTGGCATGAGACAATTTCACCCGCTCAAGTCGAAGAGAAAGCCTTTATTATGCCGTGCAAGATGGGGCGGTCACATGCTAGCCTCCAGTTGGAGAGTAACAGCACAATCCTTTAGCACCACAGGCTGCCAAGTTTTCAAAAGAAATTATGTGGAAAATGATCTCGTTAAGCACAATAAGCGAGGGAATTTTTCTGGAATCTGAGTCCTGTCTTTTAAAGGGGAAGGAGAAAATAACATGTTTTCCTTAAAAAAGAAAAAGGCTTTCCGTATTATATTTCCAAACAGGGTTTTAGAATACAGTCATCTTTGTTTAGTAGTTCTACTTATGTCCTACATTTTCTCCAATGAGCTGCAGGTAGTGTACGTGGTTAAGTAGTGTAGTGTCGGTATGAACCTTGGTTTAGAAGATCGGTTTGGAAGGAATTTGGGCAGAAGGTCCTAACCATGGGTAGAAGATTTGGCTAGGAACTGCTGCTCTTTTGAACCGCTCCAACAAAGAGATTTCATCTCTGCCATCCTGGGCCCATCCCACCCTGTTTGGTTTTGCTTCCCTCATTGTCTGGCGTCCTCTTATGGCTTGGTTGTCTTGAGAACTTTGCTTTTGTGATACCCAACCTTAGGAGTGGCTCACATTTGGGGAACTTCACATCTTATCAGGGTTCCCCTTTCCCCACGTGGTTCCTTTTTCTTGTTAGAAGATGAGAAATAAAGAGGTTTCTCTTCTTTTTTTAAAATGTAAACGTCCAGAGTTGTGTTCCAGCTGGGGGATTTGGAGAGGGATTGCAGAAGAAAACAGAGGCTTTGGGGGACTTGCAGTGTGTCCTGCGGGGGCAAGATTGGCCCCATGGCCTGCCGTGTTGTGTGTGTCAACCTGTGCTTTGTCTCAGAAGGTGAAATGAAAGACAATCCGAGGCATGTTGGAAACAGTCTTTTGGAAGAAAACCTTTTGTTTGGGGAGTGTCAGGAGCACTTGCATATGTCCTGCCACGAGGAAATGCAAACAATGAGCAATGTGAACTTTGGTAATTCTGCAAACATCAGAGCAATGGTGACAGTTTGTCTAGCAAGCTAGGAGTACCTATGGAGAAAACTGTATATTGACCTTGTGCACACTAGGACAGGGCTGGCCCTGCTGTGGGGAGGAGTGGCGTGTTGGAAGGTGGGGGCAAAGTTGAACTGTGTGCAAACTCTCTGTCTTGGAATGTGATGGTGGGGGGGGGGATGACACGCTGTCCCATTGTCATTACTGAAAAATAATGCAACTGATTCATTCCCTCTAACTGTCCCAGTTTTGCAGGGACTGTCCTAATTAATTCTCTCTTTTTTTCCCCTGCTGCTTTTAAAATGTCCCAGTTTCTCTGTCTTCCTTCCGCTTTCCTCCTTTGCCCTCTGCTTATTTAAGTTGCCGCTGACTGAGTTCAAAGTGCAATAGTCGTTTCCATTCAGTTCATTAAGCAAGGGAGAGAAGAGAGGAATCTTGCCCTTCCCTGTAGAATCAGGCAAAAGTAACTGCTGCAGCCTCTCCTAGCTCCTGACTTTTGACATCTTGCTCCTAGTTGTCATGTGTGAACTGTTGGAGGGTATATGCTGTTTCTCCCCTGTTTTGCTGCTCAGAATGGTCCCCTTTATGTGATGGGGGGCCTTACTCGGCAGTTGCTGTCACATCCCAGTTTTTGTTTTTATCCATGTGGCTTCATTGCTGGAAATGCGGACCTGGGAAGCATTATGCCTTGAACTACAACTCCCAAAATCCCCTAGCTAGCATGGCCAGTGTAGCTCCCCCCCCAGTTTTCTTTTTCCAAGCTCTTCCGAGTGTGCCGGTGCCTGGTAGCAGGGAATCCGAAGAAATCCCTTCGTCTCCTGGGACTGGCAGGGAGACGTGGAATGAAAGACTATATGGCCAGTCACCTGCAAAGTGGAATTAGCAAGCAGTCAGCCTCTTGGCTTGTGACCGGGGTGGGCATATTTATAGCCCTGTGGGGGTGTTTTTACAGTCCCAGCTGGTTTCCTAGGAATTGGAGTTCTGATCTTCCCCAGAGACAGAGGACCAGAGGGGTAGTTTTACCACAGATGAAACAGTTGGGCAACCTTTTTTTTTTCTTTTTTAAAGATTTAATATTTATTTTAATAGGTGTTACAGACAAACTAATCCAAAACTACAGGAAAAAGAGGAACAAGGGGAAAAGAAACAAACTATGCATAAACAATATACATGTGTAACTAGAACTGAAACAATTGAACTACGCTAATTATACAAACTATTATTAAAAGACGCATCTCTTATACTAAACACATCCTAACTGTACTAACACACAAAGGACCTCCAGCCCCTCCATACCAACTGTGATGAGAAAGAAAAATAAATTAATATCCCATGTCTTAATCTACTGTAAGCACATTGAACTTAATAGAATTGCTAACACCGTTTGTGTTTGAGAATTCCATATCTGTGATTTTGAAGCATTGTGTCCTGTGCATAAAGTGGTGGCAACGTGAACACAGACGTGCTGAAGTGTCCATATGCACTTCTCTGACATTTGATAATATGAGATGTGATCATTTGTGTTTTTTGCCATTTGCACATGGGGGGGTGTCCTGGAATGAAACCTTTGCAGATACAGAGGGCCTACTGTAATCATAACCACAGATTATTATATCATTAGATTTCTCATTGCTCAAAAAAAAAAATCCATAAATGGTTTCCAGTCTTTCCAATTGGCATTCCTTTAAAATCCAGCTCAGTTCTGCAACTTGGGCCATTTCTGCACTAGCCTGTTATAGCGCGATGATTCCACTTTCAACATCTGGAATCCTGGGGTTTGCAGTTTCGGGAGGGGCCGGCTGGATTCCAGAGGATGTTGAAAGTGGCCTCATCGCGCTATAACAGGCTAGTGCGGAAATGGCCTATGAGTTTAACAACCCACTCTTCCCTCATCGGTACTTCACTCTGTCTTCTCAGGCAAGCTTTGCTTGCATCCCAGATTACTTTTCGGAAGCTGTTTTGGACTCATTTCACTCAATCCATTTCCGCACTACTCAGTTATAGTGCAATTATTCCACTTTCAATATCCGGTAGAGTTCTGGGAATTGTAGTTTACTGAGGCCAAGGAGCTCTCCGGCTGAGAATTCTAAATGCCCCTCCCCAAACTGCAAGCCCCAGGATCCCATAGGAGGGGACGTGGGTCCTGAACGTGGATCCTGAAGTACTAGACTGTTAAGCCAGAGTAAAAATGGTTTAGACATGCTGTATTTGGCAGTGCTTTAAAGAAGACGCACAAAGCCACCATCATGGTTGTTTTCTGCTCTTGGGGACGGAGGGGACGGAGCGTCTGCAGGTCAGGCGATAGGTGAGACCCCCGGCCAGCGGGCAGCCATTGAATTGCCGAACTCAGTATTTGTGTCCCGCCAGGGTTGTCAGCATTACTCTTTTGCACAGCTATGCAAACAAACTTGTCCTCTCATCAACTCTTCCACAGTTCCAAAAATAATCAGGACTCTCGAGAAACAGGAAATCGTAGGCAGGAAGCTGGGAGTGAGCTGTTCCTAGTTTCTTCTCTGTATGTGCTATGAAATATGGGCATTCTTCAATTAATGGAGTCGTCATGTTCCTGAACATTGCCTCGTTAATAAAAAAAATTGGTACTGGAGGCAGAACGAACCTGAAAAGACTAGGAGTAGTTTCCTGCCCCACAAGAATAACAGTTCAACATAGTTTAACAACTTTTTATTCAAAACAAACAACACGGCACATATGAAATGAACAACCAGGTCAGGTAGGCTTTGCATAAGTAAAAATATTTTGAACATTTTTCTTCTTTCACCAGCCGCCTCTTTTCTTGCAATTTCCATTTTGGTGGCAAGATGTATAGACTTGTCCAGGTAAGTTCTTAGCTGAATACAAAGGTGTTTGCCGGCCGACCCCTCCCTAAACTGCAAACCCCAGGATTCCATAGGATGTTGAAAGTGGAATCATAGCACTATGAGTCTTGTGCAGAAATGGCCTTAGTCTCCCTTGGCAGGGAGTTCCACTGTTTGGGAGCAGCCACCGAGAAGGCCTTCTAACACTTCCCATCCTGAGATTCCTCCAGTGCACATGGGACCGAGAGAAGAGCATCCCTCATTTATCAAAAACCCCAGGCATGCTGAGAGGGGAGAATGTGGTCTTTCTAATATTTAGACATAGATGCAGATTTAACTGGGCGTTAAGAAATCCAGCCAGCCGACTTTGACTTGCTCTCCGGGCTTGCACCAAGCCATGGGGTGCTGACAGGTTTTTCTGGACCTCGTACACGCCTACCACGTGTTGATCAGCCTCCCTGGCAAGAACTGATGCTTAGGTAGATAGCAAAATTGAAACATGCCTTACCTAGCATCTAACGTGATTGTGTGTTCTGTCTTTCACACGTAGATTCTAATTTCTCCTTCCCCACCCACCCCACCTACTGGGGGTACCTACAAGTCTCCTTCCATTGCTTCGTCTCACCTCTCATTTGGGGTCTTTCCAGAGGTTGTCTTCTTTTCCTTGCTTTACCTCGGTAGTCTCTCCGGGAGTAGGCAATTGTGCAATACCTCTCTTTGCCTCCGCAGTACGGTTTGTCTCCAAATGGCTGCGGGAAGTGATGAGATGTCACTTTTGGTTGCCATTTTGTGAAGGATTGCAGGGGGAAAGGTTTTGGGAGGCTTTGGGGAGGCATTTTCACCTGTTTTCACTCATTTCAAGGAATTTCTGCATGGCTTGGGGGCCAAAGTTGTCCACAAATGGTGTTGTTTTGTTTTTAAAAAAAACGGGATGGGAATTTTGGGGAGCAGTGAAGAGGCCGCATGTGGCTCACCCTGCCTCAGTGAGTAAGAGATGCCTTGCAATGCATTCTTTTTATTTTTCTCAACTTCAGCTGATGGAGGAACAAAACAAAACCAGTGTAATCCTCACAACAACCCTGAAAGGTAGGCTAGGCTGAGGGATTGTGTCTAAACAGACCCACTGAGCTTCTAGGTGAATGGGGATGGCTAGTGGGGTGTCTTGAGTTCAGATCTTGCACTTGGTTTGACTCCATTGTTTTTGTTTATTAGCCATTCTGTGTCTTTGGATGGAGTGGGTTATTGAATAAATGCCTTGCAGTGAAAGGAAGCCAAGAGCAGTTTCCCAAAAACATATGCAGGCTAGACTGGGCTCTGGGTGTCATGAAAGAGCAGCAGATTATTAGTGATTTACTACCTTGTTCTTGTATTTTTACTGCCAGGGAAGGAGAGAGAGGTTAAGGAATTCTGCCTCTTATCCAAATAGGTTGAGTTGAGTGGTAATTGTTGCTGCTGGGCCCCAGATGGCAAAAGAACTGCTGCTTCTCGTTTTGCTTAGACATTGGTTAATAGATCATGGTTTGTTGAGGGGGTGGATTTAGACACAACAACAAGCCAGAATTCAACAAACCATAACCTGGTTTATTGTTATGAACTTAGCTGGTTTCTCTCTTTGTGTGATCTTCTTTGTTGTACCCAGCTAATTCCTCCTCCTCCCTTTTCCCACTAGCTGGGGTGTCCCACTCGTCATCACCGTGGCAGCTGTCAGCCTGAAGAAAATCGGCTATGACGCCTCCGATGTCTCTGTGGGCTGGTGCTGGATCGATATCAGCACAGAAGATCACGTCTTGTGGATGCTCCTGGCAGGGAAGATGTGGGAAATCTTGGCCTATGTGACCCTACCCATCTTCTACATCCTCATTAAGAAGCACATCAACCGAGCGGTTGGTATCTGAGACTACTTCCTCTTTCAGATTAGGGATTGTTCATCATCTGTAACCTGGGGCCTTTCCGCACTATACTGTTATAGTGCTATTATTCCACTTTCAACATCCTATGCAATCCTACAATTTGCATTTAAGAGAGCAGCCTTTAGAATTCTCAGCCAGAGAGCTCTTTGGCCTCAGTAAACTACAAATCCCAGAATTCCACAGGATGTTGAAAGTGGAATAATAGCACTACAACAGTGTTGTGCGGAAAGGCCCGTAGTCATCTGTGATGCACATGAATCTCTTCCGGGAGGACAGGCAGGTAAACATTTATATATCAATAGGTGACTACTTCTCTGCCTAGGTTATTTGCATTCTCATTCTACTGGAGACAAATTTGGGCCTAAAATACCCATTTTTTCACATGTGAATCCTGCATTTTCTGCAACATCTCACATTTCATCCCAATCCCTGCTCCTCAAATCTGCAGGAATGAATCCCTTTAAAAAATCCTTTAAAATGTTGTGTTTATACGTCTATGCATCATTATAGCAAAACATAAACTAAATTAATATCTGCTAATAAATAGCACTACAATTATTTTGTAACAAGGAAAGAAATAGGAAAGAAGAAAAAGAACAGTTTAACAATAGACTTATGAGACAAACAATAAAATGAAGACACAAGCACAGAGCTTTATTAAATCTCTCATACACAAGATTAAGTAATTATAAATATCAAAGTAAAATTTATATTTACTTCTCCTTGTGTTTGTGTTGCATGCTGATGAAGCTTTTGATGATGGGCACTGCTTTTTTTCTTAAGTTGATGTGCTTTAAAAATTGGTGATAATTCAATTGTGCTTTCATAATAAAGCACAACAGTAAACATGGTTTGCTAAGAAAAGAAATAATTCAATTATTAAATGTACTTTAGTATTTAATACTATTATTACACTTTAATCTGCTTACATATTCTGTTTTTATAGATATATAGATATATATCCTTAATCATATATATATATATATTTGGCCCCTCGTTTCATCTTATTGTGAGTCACTCTGAGTCCCTGTCTGGCCCAAAAGGCAGGTTGTTAATCAAAGAAATATGACAGGCAGGCAGGCAGACAGATGAGATGAGAGAAAGAAAGGTCATAATTCCAGTATTGAGTGGTTAGATTTCATTCATTCAGGAAGTCTGGTTTTCTTTTGCAGCAAATGTTTCTTTCCATCAGGAGTCTAGGGTTCTTTTTTTCCCTGTTAACAAAGAAGAGGAGCGTGGCAGCTGAAAATTCTAGATTTCTGTCCTCCACACACACACACACACACACACACACACACACATCATTGTGCAAGAGAGGCAGACCATGTCTAGGACCTGACAGTTGTCCTGTTCCTTGTCAATAAATGAGATGAGATTTGTGTATGGGAGCAGCTGTCGGCACGGCTGGGTAACCAGATCCGCCAGAAGCCTCCGTTTTCCATGCCAAACATTCCAAGCTGGCTTCCCTCCCTTTCTTCCAGGGCCGACCCGTGACATTTTGCTGCCAGAGGCAAAGGGCAAGATGGTGTCCAGCATTATCCCCGAACTCAGGTCAAATTCCAGAGGCAAACTGGAACGGCCATTGCATCTGATTTCAGTATTGGCCATGGGACAATATTGTCCCTTGTGCTTGAGTAGTATGGTCAGATCTCAGGGCCTGATCTTGAGACTGACAACACGGACCCTGAAGCCATTTCCACTCTACACTGTTATAGTGCTGTTATTCCACTTTCAACACCCTGTGGAATTCTGGTGTTTGTAGTTTCCTGAGCACAAAGAGCTCTATAGCTGAGAATCCTAAACGGTGCTCCCTAAACTGCAAAAGCCAGGATTCCAGAGGATGGTGAAAGTGGAATAAGAGCACCATAACAGTGTAGTGCGGACATGGCTTCAGGGTCCGTGTTGTCAGTCTCAACATCAGGCCCTGAGATCTGACCATACTACTCAAGCACGAGGGACAACATTGTCCCATGGCCAATACTGAAATCAGATGCAATGGCCATTCCAGTTTGCCTCAGTTTGCCTTAGTCTCCAGTTTTTGTGGGTCACCTCCGGGCAGGAGTCAAAGATACAAAGACCCTTCACCATTTTGGTCACCCTCCTCTGGACACGCTCCAGCTTGTCCACATGGTATTAGGTCTTTGCAGTGGCCTCAAATGCTTTTTATTATTATCTTATTATTATATGTTGTCATTACTATTTGCCTCCTTTGTGCTGCAGGCTCTTTGACAAAGATTTCTCCCCTTCTCTTTCCAAGCACGCTGCTCTCTCGGAGTACCGCCCCATCCTCTCAAGGACTCGGGCCGCCCAGCCCAGAACGTCCGTTGCGGATAAGAAGTTGATCCTGATCCCCGTTATATTCATTTTTCTCCGTATCTGGAGCACCATCCGGTTTGTGCTGACGCTCTGCGGCTCCCCGGCGGTTCAGAACCCCCTGTTGGTGGTCCTACACGTGAGTCGTCAGTAAAATAAGATGTGGGCAAGGAGAAGACTTCGAAAGACAGCCTCTTATATATGACTACAGGTTGCCTTAGCAAGATGGGAAGCAACCTTAAACTGGCCCATTTCATCTGGGAAGGTTTGAGGGTTTGAGACGCAGGGTTTGAGACTGAGGACCACTTTTGGCCTCTTGTGTTCCTCAGTGAAAAGTTTACTTTTAGCAGTACGTGTGAAAGGGATCTAGGAGTCTTAATAGACCACAAGCTGAACGTGAGCCAGCAGTGTGATGTGGCAGCCAAGAAAGCCAATGCCGGCCGGCCCCTCCCAAAACTGCAAACCCCAGGATTCCATAGGAGGGTGAAAGTGGAATAATCGCGCTATAAGAGTGTAGTGCAGAAATGGCCTAGGTTAGCCAATGGTGAGGAAAAATGGGAGCTGCAATCCTGCCACATCTGGAGCACCTCAAGATTCCTACCTCTGGCTTAAATCTGATGGGCCTTCGTCACTAGACTAGACCAGCTGAGCAAGTCGGTATCTTAAGTAAATCCATTGATTCTGCTCTGGTCATATCGTAATGGGATTTAGGCCTTTGTTTCCGATTGTTCTTCATCCAGCCTGATGGGAGTTAGAGTTTCCCAGGGTGTTAGCGCTTTGAGGGGAATTCTACGAAGGCTAAAACGGTTAGGAATCAGCCTTCTTTTAGCAGAGTAGCAGAAAAAGCATGTCCCAATCTCTGTGCGGCTTCTCTGAACTGAAACTGACTTAGAAAGCAAAACAAGGCAGGCAGTTTCAGGTTAAAAACTTATGGAAGGTTTACTAATGAATTTGACAATTACATATGCATTGGAGAGCCTGGATCCTAACCAGCTAACAAAAAGATTAGGTAAGATAGTAGCTTCGTTCTTAACTCACCATCTTCTTGTGCCCTTTTCACATGTTACCTTTTTGCGCGACGGGGAGGGCGTCTCGCGCGAGAAGCCTCATTCGAAATGTTGCTGCTTCCCCCTCCTTCCTACCGCAGGTTGCTTCCTGTTTGTGCAACTGTCGCACTAGTGCCCCTTCCTTCCTTCCTTCCGCAGCGCAGTATGGGAGTTGTAGGCTGCGCTGGGGGAGGAAGCGTGACCCGCACAGCTCGCTGACGCACCGCACGGCCGGTAAGCACGCGAGGGCGCCGTGAGCATTGCGTGAGCATGGGGTATTTTCAGCTTAAAGCTGAAAATCAAAAAATGCGTGACCGCCCCGCTTCAGCTTCGTGAGCGCCGCGCAAGTGGAATTGCATCGTACGGAGCGGCACTCCCATTTTCACGGCACTCAAGGGGCGCTTGTGCTAAAAAAAAAAACATACGAAAAGGGCCTTGGTAGCAAGGGGAAGTGTGGTCAGAGGGAAGGAAGTGGAAGCAAAAACGGCAAAGAGAGAAAGAGGTCTGAGAAGTGGGGTCTTTTATGTAAGGCCAGGGAGCCCTGAGTCTATCCTGGGTCCCATGGTTTGGTCACCTGAATACCGTAACCATGCAGTTAAATAACATAAAGAGCAAGAGCGAGGCTTTAGGTGAGAAGGCAGAAGGCTTTGGCATGCAGAAGAAAAGGAAACTCTATGCTAGCTAAGCCCCACTTGCCCTGGAAGGGGGGGAGTGCCAGAATTTTCCAACACAGCCTGTGATTGGTTTCTGATGGCAAAGATGGGTTTTGCAAAGATCTCCCTTCGTCTTTTTTTTTCCCCAGGGCATTGGGAATACGTTCCAAGGTGGAGCCAACTGCATTATGTTTGTCCTTTGCACGCGAGTGGTCCGGAACAAACTCTTTTCCTCCCTGTGTTGCTGGCGGCGTGATGGCACCGATGATTCTCTGCCGAGTCCAGAGTCCCGCTCCCTTTCTCGGGCTTCCTCCCTCAAAGACTGGGGAATGCAAGACAGTGGCCGAGAGGGGGCCGAATTTCCCAGCACCTGAACTCCGGAGCATCCGCATTACAAGGAAAGACGTGGCCTTACCTGGTCACCGCTTTCTCTGTGAGTATTTTTAGCCCCCGCTTGGCAGAGTCTGTTTCTTGTCGGGGCCTTAATAAAAGATCAGTTAATATTCACTCACCTCTGGCGAATACGATTTCCCTCTAGGCGACCAGTCTCAGCCCAGTGTAGATTGGAAGATTGCAGGATTTTAATGCCATAAAATGACACTGTTGTTGCTATGGGCCTTCAGGCCAACTCTATGGCAACCCTATCTTAGAGTTTTCTTGACAAGATTTTTTTTTTCAGAAGGGATTTGCCATTGCTATCCTCTGAGGCCGAGAAAGTGGGACTTGCCTGAGGTTGGTTTGTGGATTTTCACAGCTGAATGGGCATTTTGCTCCTGATATCCCAGAATCCTGGTCTAAACACTCAAATTGGTACACCATGCTGGCTGCAATGAGATATGTGAGAATTTGTTTGCAGCTCGGCTGCTAAAATATTTTATGAGTGTGAACCATGATGGGTCTAATTGCAAGGCTAATGACCACCGTGAAGCTAATGTAGCTAGATTTTTTGTCTGCAGGCAAAAATCTAGAGCAATCTTTGAATCCAGAATCCTTATTACCTAGCCAGGAGACATTTCCGTTCTCCTGGGCCATTTCCACACTAGCCTGTTGTAGTGGGATGATTCCACTTTCAACATCCTCTGGAATCCTGGGGTTTGCAGTTTCGGGAGGGGCCGGCAAACCCCAGGATTCCAGAGGATGTTGAAAGTGGAATCATCGCCCTATAACAGGCTAGTGCGGAAATGGCCCTGGACTAGCAAATCGGAGTTGGATTTGGGTTCAAATTCCTTTTCAGTCCTAGATAAATCTCTTTAACCCTGTCGTTTCTGCCTCTGAGATCTCCATGTTACACATTATACCTGTGAACCACTGTTGTCTAATTTGGCCAAATCAAAAAGCAATCAATTCTCTACCTAATATGTTTTCTTTTATGCAGCTGTTTTGAATTCCCTACCAAGATTGTTTGGAATCTGTTTGTGCTTCTGGGGCATTGTATTGTATTCTCTCTCTCTTAATATTTTGCTATTTTGTTCCTAGCAAAACCTCTCCAGCAAAAAAGTCTTACTTTTTTTTGCATTCCAATTACTTCCACTTAAACTTTCCCTAATGCCTTGAAGAACTCATTTTACCAGATTTGTATTAAAACCAACTCAGAGATTAAAAAATAATATCATATAACAGGCAGCCTAATAAAGTTAAAATATACTAAATTGAAATATATTGAAACTTAACATGTTGCAAAAAGGCCAGCCCTTATATTAAAGGACTCTATGTATGAAGAAATTATTACTATTATTATTAATATCATTAAGGCACCAGATCCCACATTTTCATAGAGTTTTCTTGGGCAAGGAACACTCAAAAGAGGTTTTGCTAGTTTTTTCCTTTGAAATATAACTTACAGCACCATGGATTTGTTGGGTCTCCCATCCAAGCACTAACCAGAGCTTGACACTGCTTAGCATCAGACAGGATCTGGTGCATTTAGAGTATTTTGAACCACTTTTAGAGGAGTTTAAAAAAGGCTTAGTATAGAGGCGGCAAGTGGGCATGGAGGAAGCACAAAGCAGGAGTTCCTTGCATCGATTCATTTCTTTGTACCTGTTTGGAAGAGTTGACTGTTTGCCGACAGATGTTTAATGCCGAAATATTAAACCATTTAACACTTAGAACAATTTAAAACAAGCTTGGTTTTTAATTGTCTTTTTGTAAGTTTCAGATGGTTTAATTAAACCTGTGAATGGGTTGCCATAGTTGGCTTGAGGACACATAACAGCAAAAATCAATAATCAGTGTCTCAGTAAACAGGAAAAAGATATATGTATTTGCAAATTATTTATTTGCAAATTATTTATTCATTAGGCTGTCCTGTGTAAATACAGATCTCAAATTTTAGATGCAGGAGTAGGAAGTTAGTTCCTTAGTTTCTATCAAAGCCACATGTAGACACATGCATGTTTGCTATGAAGATCTATGCCTGAGAAAGAGCTTTGTGTAACTTGGAAGCTTGCAGCATTTTGGACATGAGAATATATTGTTTGCGTATTTCTTTGGAAGACTTTAATGGAACGATGCTCAGGGTGTCTTAAAATGTTATAATAATGCACACAGAGATTTATAAACCTCGCAGCCGTCTCATCCGCCCTGTGTTCTCTTGTTTTGTCTTTTGGGCAGATCACAGAAATGCTACGGAGTACCTTTAGAGGGAGCTCGTTCCTCGAGGAAAAAGCAGCCAATGTTTGGATCCTTCACCAACAAACAATAATAACAGCGCCTTTGCCTGTCTTTGGAACTGGCTTTCTCGTTTCTCAGGGCTTGAGGGAGGATGTTATGTGACTTGTTATTTTTAATTATTTAAATACTGGTTGCTGGGTTTTTGTTCGTTTGTTTCTTCCTTCCTTCTTCCTAGAAGTTTGCGGGAATTCTTGAAAGACATCTTTCAAGACTGGGTGAGGGGTGTGAGGTTTGACGTCTTGCAAGACAAAACTGGTAATGGTGTGGCCTTCCAGACGATTTTGGACTCAGGTTCCCATCATCCCCTGCCGGCATGACCAGTAGTGAGGTATGATGGGTGCTGAAGCTAAACGGTATCAATAGGGCCACAGGTTGCTCCACCCGAATCCTACGAGGAAGCTCTCTTAGTTGCCCGAAGTGGAAAACATTAATGTTTTAGATACAGGCAAAGAAAAGTGGTACAGCCCTTGCAGGAGGTATAGTCCGACTCAGGTATTTACACGGAAGCCTTTTGTTTCCAAGCCTGCTTGCATCCAAATTTTAATCATACTGCATGAGAAAGAATTTGCTACTAAGGTTTCTTTACCACCCAAACCCACCAGGCCATGCAATGGAGATACTTGTTCTGCGGAGCTGGGAAAGGATTTCGACAAAATGTTCATGCGTTTGGTTGGACGTATCATTTTGCAAGCTGGAGTTTGTGTGGCGCTGTGAGCGTGTTGGAGTGTCTGCATGTCGTTTTCCAAACTAGATTGCCTGAAACAAATAAGCGGAGACTTAACTTCATGCCGCCCTTGTAAGTCTGTATTGTTTTTCTAATGGAATAATAAAACGGCCACCATTTGGGTGAATCGCCTTCAAAAGTTTTATGTCTTTTTTTTTCTTTTCCAACTTTTGAAAATAAAGAGTTTCTACATATGAGGTGAGCAGACACGGAGAAGGAAAACTGGCAGGTGTTTGAAATAACAATGTTGGGGTGTTTTTCCTTTTTCTTTCTTCCATCTCAGTTTCAGTATCTGCTGTTTGCATTTGTTATATGTCTTCGTGTTGTTTCTGACTTAAGGTGACACTAAGACTAAGCTATCATAGGGTTTTCTTTGTAAGGTTTGTTCAGAAGGGCTTTGCCGTTGCCTTCCTCTCAGGCTGAGAGAATGTGACTTGCCGAAGATCACGCAAGAGGTTTCCATGGCAGGGCAAGGATTCGAATCCTGCTCTCCAGAGTTCAATGCTCAAACCATTGCACCACGCTGGCTCTCGAGCAGAATGAGCCAGGTATTTTCAGTGAGAGGGCTTGGTCGGTTTGTCTCTGGATCCTCACTTGGTCATGGAAACCCACTAGGTCATCTCAGGCAAGCCACACTCTCTCAGCCTCAGAGAAAGACAAAAGGTAACCCATCTTGCCAAGAAAACCCTCGTGATAGGTTTGCCTTAAGATCGCCATAAATCAGTTTTGAAAAGGGAGAGCCACGATGGCTAGAAAGAACCTTTCCCATCAGTGGCACTTTCTTCTGCCTTCTGGCCCCCTGTTTTCAAATCAGAAGCTAGCACCCACCCGTTAGCCGTGCCTCGAGACTGGTAGTTTCAAATCCTCTGCTGTTTTTAAAATATCCCAGTTTCTTTCTCCTCCTCCCACTGCCCCCCTTCATCTTCAGCTTACTTGCATTCAAAGTATAGAAATTGTTTGCACCCCGTGAATTCAGCAGAGGGGGAGACAAGGAGGTGGTGGCAAAATCTTTCCCTTCCCAAGAGGCTCTGGAAAAAGCAAACTGCTGCAATCTCTTCTATGTTGTGTGTTCTTCCTTTTTGCCATTTTGACCACACTGATGTTGCTTGGACATACCTGTCTGTGAAACATGGGACGATATGGAGCCAATAGGAAAACAGAAATACCTTGAATAGAAAATTCAGGGTTAGTGGATTCATCTATTAGAGACGATTTAAACCTGGGTTTTCAGACCGGGAGCTCAGTACCCCTCTTATGCCCATAATTACAGAATGTATTTATTTATTCCCTTTTCTTTCAATATGCCACCTTCCTCTGAGCATGAAACCCAAAAGTAGCTTTCAACAAAAAAGTTTGGGGAGGAAGCTCTTCTCCCACATCCAGCCTCTGGTGCATGGAAACCCCGCGTGGTTTCCACGTCCAACTGCCAACAGACAGATTCTTCTCTGGAATCTTCCAACCAACTTCCTCCGATTGGCTCTCCCAATGTGCCGAACCTTCCAACGGACGTCTCTTGAGGGAAAATAGGTTGGGTGGAATTCTTGCTCTTCTCACCAGTGGGAAGTTGCTGTGGTAAGTCCCTGGGAGTTCTTTGCTTCTCCCTTCCCCACAGGGTTGTGGGGAAACTGTTCTTAGCAAGGGGGTCAAGCTTTGGGAAGTTTACCTCTTCTCTCCAGTACCAAAAAACCTGTTGTAAGTCGCTGTGTTTGTTGACTCTTCACCTTTGGGGAAAGATACCTGCATAGGGCTGGATGCCTGACTGTAGGCAAGAGTTTATAGTTACCTGATTACGAGCCTATAAAAAAGAATAAATTATTTTAGGTTTGCCATGGGAGAACACAGCTGCTGCATTTTCTGTTTCTTTCAACCAGAACTGGGCAACCAGTGGCTGTCCAAATGTTGTTGGATGGAATCATAGAAATGTAGAGTTGGAAGAGACCCCAGGGGCCATCCAGTCCAACCCCCTGCCATGCAGGACACCCTCAAATCAATCCCGACAGATGGCCGTCAAGCCTCTGCTTAAAAACTTCCAAAGAAGGAGACTCCACTGCACTCCGAGGCAGCATATTCCACTGCTGGACAGCCCTGACTGTCAGGAAGTTCTTCCTGAGGTTCAGGTGGAATCTCCTTTCCTGCAGCTTGACTCCATTGCTCCTTGTCCTGGTCTCTGGAGCAGCAGAAAACATGGATTGCAATTCCCATAATCCCTCAGCACTGACTGGGGCTGATGGGAGTTGCTAGCCAAGAATATTGGGAGGACCCAATGTTACCTACCTCTGCTTCAGGGGCAGCTAGGGACTCTCCTGCTAGCATAGAAGTGAGCCTGCTTGGGATAAACCTGTTTGAGGAAATAGAGTTCAGCACCTTGGAGAGAGACTAGAGACCAGAATGGATTCACTGTCCCGCTGCTGTTGCTCTGATTTAAAACTGTGGTGGGGGTTCAAAATAATTATTCCAAAGGAATGTTCACTGCTAGATGCCCACTCAGTTTCACAGCTTGGAAATGGAGGGGAAATTATTGGGAACGGTGAACTAAACAGCGGGGTTGCCAGCTCAGTGCCCCAGCTGCGCATGGATGGAGACGGAATGCGGGGCTACACAGACTGGACAGACCATGGGTTCGGAGCTGCGAGGGTGTTCTTGAATTAAGTTGAAGGAGTTACCTTCTTCCTCAGCAGCTGAGTATGACTTCTAATTCCTTCCCTAGAAACCACAGCATGATAGAAAGCGCTGAGATAGCGAAGCCGCCACAGAGGAAAGAGGTAAGCCTGGAGAGCCGACTGTGATCCCTAATAAAAATCTTTTAACTTGCTCAGTCATTGTTTTTCAAGTAGGACCTGTGTGAAAAACTACGCTCAGAACTCAGTTTGAAAATGACGCGTTACAAATAAGTAATTATACTCAATTCCTCTTCCCAATAATGACGGTTATATTGTTATACAAGTTATATTGTGACTGTCACACGGTGAGGGCTAGCTTGATTCCTTTTGCAATAACTTTTAGTTACTTTCTAGTTATTGTTCTAAAATCAAAAGGCCATTCTTAGTTGTTGTGTGTCTTCAAGTCATCTTCCAACTTGTAGGGAACCTAAGGGGAAATTATCAGGGGGGGTTTCCTGGCAAGATTTGTTCAAAACATTCCACCCTGTGGGTTGTCACCACTATCAAACCCATTTAAAATTCCATCTTTCACGTCCACTGTGTGAACCGTGTGTTTGCACTCCCTCCCTCTGCCCAATGCATATTATGGATCAGATCAAAGTCAACTTGCCTATCCAAATGTGGTCGGCTTGAGCCAGTTGTAGCTTCCCAGCCCAATGTGATTCGCAGGGTAGTTCTTTATAAATAAGATAGTGCATGGGGGAAAAATGCAGTTGGCCCTCCACATTTGCTAGGGCATGGTTGGGCACAGGATCCTGGCAAAAGCGGAAAAATCACAAATATCAAAAAGTGTGTATCTGTAGGAAGGGGGCCAAGACATGGTGGAGAGAGCCCAAACCAAGTCAGGGAAAGGAGAGGGAATGGGGTGGGTGGGTTGGCCTGGTGGCCCTATACCACCTCTCCCACACCTTTCTCCTTCCTAGGGTGTGTGAGGGGCATTGGGAGAGCATTTGTGGTGCTGAGAAATTGGGGTGCAAGTCATCCTTAGCTGACCAGGTGCCGGCTGGTGGAGGAGGACCAGAGGTGGGACTTTAAAGGCCCCATTTGAGCCACCAAGGGGGAAAGTTCCCTGGAAAAAGAAGCACCTGAGGTGGGGGACCGGGGTTGACAAAACTTGCAAATAATGAAATCTGTCAAAGTCAAACCTGCAAATGTAGAGGGCTGACTGTAATGTGAAATAATTTTTACTGCCGGAGGTAAATGGACTGCAGTTAGAGTTGGGAAAAAACCCCGTGATAGTCATAAGGAAAGGCATACATTCTAATGGCCTTTTGGAAAGCCATGGGCTACCATCTCGTACACACTTTATTGTTGTTAATTGCTGTCAAATTGGCTTCAGTTTACAGTGGCCCTACAAATGGGAGACCTCCATGTCACTCTGTTATCGACGGCCATGCTCGGGTCTTGCAAACTCTGGGCACTCATGACTTACTTGACTGGGTCTGGCCTGGTGTGATGCCACCTCCCTCTTTTCCTCCCATCCCCTGTCTTACCAAGTATTAAGTCTTCTACAGCCTGACACCAAAAGTATGTGTTTCCCAGCCTTCTTTCACCCCCCCCCCGCTCATGCTGCTAAAAAAGCTTCAAACTAGACAGAGGATGATGAGACAAAGGATGGGGACTGGCAGGTGTAAAAAAGGAGCGTCGCTATCAGAGGCCTTGTTAATCGAAGTACCAACCTTCCTGCCAATGTTGAACATCTGACTTTAAGAACAATTCTGGGGTCCCTGGACTTGGGACCTGTACGGGTCAGAGACTAGAACATGACCCAACAGATTCAAATTACAAGTAGAGTCTATCCAAACATGAGGAAGTACCTAAGATTGCTTTTGTTGCACAGCCATCCCTCCACATTCATTAGGGCACAGGACCCCCATGAAAGTGAAAAAAAGTGAATAAGTGTAGGTCCTCCCAAAGCATATTTTACACACACAAAAAGGATGATCCTCATATTCCACCCACCGTGGATTCCTTCAGGGTTCCTTTGCAAGGCAGAAGTGGGGGTGGGGGGGCTTCCTGCCACCTCCACTGCTGCCCCACACCACTCTTAATAGGGACTTACAAGCCTTGTTCACAGTTTCTCAGTCTTATGAGGCTTGCAGTCTATATTAAAAATGGCAGAGGGAGGCAGCAGAAGTGACAGTAAATAATCTGTGAATAATCAAATCCGCAAAAGTGAAACTTGCAAATATGGAGGGCTGACTGTATATTCCTACATGTCAGGGGGTTGGGCTAGATGACCTCCGTGGCCCCTTTGAACTCTAAGATTCTGTGATTCTATGCCAGCAACCATGCTTCTGCTGCTTTCTTCCATAGAAGCTGACACGGGTTCTTCTGCTAGCAACTGTAGTCTCCTCCCTTGGGACTTTCCAGTCCGGATACAGTCTCTGGCTGGTCCACAACCCAGCAGCGGTAAGCTGTCCCTGGAGTAAAATGGTTTAGTGAAGTGTCGGGAGGCATGGCTGGCTGTGTAATAGTATATGTATGGAATAGAGTTTAACACTGAAAGGGGAGCTATAGGCTATTCATGCTGCAATGTATCAGTTGCCAATGGCTGTTTGCAAGCATATATCTGGTTAAAAGTTCTAAATATCCCAAGACACCATGTGGTTAATCGTTGCAGCATTTGATGTCACTTTGTAGTCAGCAAGGAGGGGAAAGAGCAGAAGGAGGAACACAAAACTAGCATGGAGGTGTTATGAGAACAGGACACAGGACTCTGTTGCAGCTCCCAGGATGAAAAAACTGCAAACAACAGAAGGGTCTGGGAAACTCTGGTACTGGTGGGATGGGGTGACATTTATGACTTTCTCCGATCATTGTGATGCATGCCTAAATTTGTATGACAAGGTATAAAACCTGTAACCATCCAACATATGATAGTCTCAGCAACTTTTAGAGAACGTTGCTGTATTGCTGGTTTGCTCCAAATAAACCCTTCTGTTCTGAGTGCTGTTTGTGAGTGCAAGTTAACCAGAACACGACATTAAGGCAGCTTTGTTCCCACTACCAATGCTCTCCAGGTGATTGGACTGTGACTCTTATCATCCTCAGCCAGCAAACATGTGGAGGATGGGATCTGTGGTAGACAATGGGAAAGACTTTTCCCTTCTTGCCTGAACCTGTTGGAGAGCCGGACCTCTTGACCAAGATGTGCTTCTCTCTTAGATTCTACTGGAATTTCCCAACTCCACGTTCGAAAGGGGACCTGTGACCCCGAGATTCAGAGAAAAGCTCTTGGGGATCACCGTCATCATCTTTCCAATCGGAGGCGTTCTCGGAGTCCTTCTCCTCGGCTGCCTGGTGGATACATGGGGCAGGTGAATGACCCACACTGAGAGCCAGAAAGGTTCCCACATGGAGGGGAAGAACAATATGGCCGATGACCACCCACGCCAGTAGCATCTAGTAAAAGAAACGTACGGTGTGCCATCTCTCTGAGGCCAAGGAAAGCATGACTTATGCATTGCATGCGGTTCCAGGGGGCAGTTTTTTTGTGCCCCTTCCCCACTGAAGACCTTCAAAGCCTGCAATCCCACCAGTTTAAAAAATGGCTGAATATAATAGCTGAAAAACACTAAAAATACACTTAAACCATGGCGGTTTGGCTTTTCACTATCCCGGTTCCTCCAACCTTCTCCCCTTGCCAAAAAAAAATCCTTCCATACTTACCATACTTCTGCAGCTTCCTGGATGTGACGTCACAACTCTCTTAGTTTCTCCCCAGTGAAAAATGGAGAGGCTCCTGTACCTTTAAGGACTGTGTAGAGGAGGGAATTTTAGCAGGTAACCATAATTAAAGGTACAGGAGCACCCGCCAGTTTTCGCTCTGGCAACTCTGCTTCTGAATACTCTGAGATGTTTGCAGGGTAGAGGAGCTCAGAGAGGTATTCAGTGGGTCCCACCCCTCTTCACAAACGCCCACCCTTGCCTTCAGGGCATGTGGTCCATGCCCGGCCGACAAAAGCCATGTGGAACCTGTCGCAACCCTGCAGCTCCTCTCCATCCCTTCCTCTTTTGATGTTCCTCGGCCTCTGCACTCTAGTACTATTGCTCTTTTTGTCTTTTTAGAAAAGGAGGTTTGGTGATCAATAACTGTTTGAACATCTTTGCTGCCTCCTTCATTAATTTATCCAGAGTCATATACTCTTTGAAGTTTGCGATCTTTGCCCGTTTTGTTAATGGGGTGAGTTCAGGTAAGCAAAAGTCCTTCTACTAGGACCTTGATGCCTATGTATTTATTTTATCTTTCACAATTGAAGGTGGTGGAAACCAGAAGAATTTGCTGATGGAGGAAAGGAATAGAGAGTATGCTGATCAAATTTGCAGACAATACCAAGTTGGGTGGGGTGGCTAATACGCCAGAGGACAGAATCAAAATTCAAAATGACCTTGACAGATTGGAGAGCTGGGCCAAAGCTAACAAAATGAATTGCAACAGAGAGAAATGTAAGGTCCTACACCTAGGCAGAAAAAATGAAATGCACAAATATAGGATGGGGGACACATGACTGGATAACAGTACACGTGAAAGGGATCTAAGAGTCTTAATAGACCACAAGCTGAACATGAGTCAGCAGTGTGATGCGGCAGCCAAGAAAGCCAACTGATTCCTGGTTGCATCAATAAGAGTATGGTGTCTAGATCAAGGGAGGTAATAGTACCACTCTATTCTGCTTTGGTCAGACCTCATCTGGAATACTGGGTCCAGTTCTGGGTGCCTCGTTTCAAGAAGGATATTGAAAGCTGGAACGTGTCCAGAGGAGGGTGACCAAAATGGTGAAGGGTCTGGAAGCCATGAAGCCCTATGAGAACTGGCTGAGGGTGCTGAGTATGGTTAGTCTGAAGAAGAGAAGGTTAAGAGAGGACGTGATAGCCATGTTTAAATATTTGAAAGGATATCATATTGAAGAGGGAACGGGCTTGTGATCCACTGCTCCAGAAACTAGGACAAGGAACAATGGATTCAAATTACAGGAAAAGAGTTTCCACCTGAATCTCAGGAAGAACTTCCTGATGGTCAGAGCTGTCCAGTAGTGGAATCTGCTGCCTTGGAGTGTGATGAAATCTCCTTCTTTGGAGGTTTTTAAGCAGAGGTTGGAGGGCCATCTGTTGGGAATGCTTTGATGAGTGTTCCTGCATAGCAGGGGGTTGGACTGGATGGCCCCGGGGTCTCTTCCAACTCTTGGATTCTATGTTATTTTGTCCTGTTCAGTTTTGCTTTGGGGGGAAACTTAGGCTTGCTGGAGGAGAGTGGTTTTTACTGCTGTTTTAAATGCAGACAGTGTCTCCAGCTGACAAATCTCTTCCGGCAGGTCATTCCACAATCTGGGGACAGCAAAAGAACATTTCCTCTGGGTAACAGTCAGCCTAGTTTTGGCTGACTGAAGTAGACGTCCCTCCGAAGACTTAAGTATATGGGGTAGACACATGAGAAGATGATCCTGTAGGTAACAAGCAATGCCTGTTGAATTTCCCTGTTCTACAAGGGGCTGATGGGAGTTGCAGTCCAGCATTAGGCAGATGGCTTCCACTTGCTCACACATTGCTTGTTCTTGCCTGTTTCTGCGTGTGTCAGAATGCATACGACCGACTTCACTTTGGGGTTATCATCCTACTAGGGATCTTTTCCTGCATCGTCCCATTGTACATTGAGGAAATCTCCCCTCCAAACCTAAGGGGGGCCCTCTACTTGGTGTCTATGCTGGCCTTCACCTTTGGCACTCTAGTGGCTCATCTCCTCAGCCTTCGCGAAGCTTTGGGGACCACGAGAGGTAAAGGAGAACAAGACTATCTGATGTATCTCTAGATCTGGGTAGACAACTTTAGTGGGCTCAAAATTTGGCAGTGGCAACAGGAAGAGTCGGATGGAGATGTGTCCAGTTTCCTTTTGCAACATTTTCTTTGGCCATTTCCAGCCTACACTGGCCATTTCCGCACTAGCCTGTTATAGCGCGATGATTCCACTTTCAACCTCCTATGGAATCCTGGGGTTTGCAGCTTCGGGAGGGGCCAGCTGGCCCCTCCTGAAACTGCAAACCCCAGGATTCCATAGGAGGTTGAAAGTGCAATCACAGTGCTATAACAGGCTAGTGCGGAAATGGCCACTGTTATAGTGCTATTATTCCACTTTCAACATCCTAAGGAATCCTGGGATGTGTAGTTTACGGAGGGGCCTTTGGAATTCTCAGCCAAAGAGCTCTTTGGCCTCAGGAAACTGCAAACCCCAGAATTCCACAGGATGTTCCTCCAATGAAGAGCAATTTGTAAAAAAACTTTCCTTTCATGTTTTTCACAATTATTTTCATATTACTCTATTATAAATTTCCTCTCCAACCTCCCCCAAATATAACCTTACCCTCTCCTGTTTTCCATCTTTCTGCTGTTCACATGAAATTATTACTGTTTGCTCCTCTAAATTTAACTTAATATCAATGTCACCAAATTTCTAATATATAATATAAAACATATTCTAATCTATTACATCTGATATTTTAAATATCTTTTAAAAGTTCTTAATAACTTCTTTCCCATCATATTTCCATCATATATGTTGATACACTCTTTGATGTACTTATTTTATTATTTAATAAAATAAATACATAAAAAAGAGCCATTTGTAAAAAAGAAATCAAATTTTTTGAACACATTAAGAGAACATAGAGCCCAGTTGTGGTTTTTATAAAGAATTTATTGTCACAGTAAGAAAGCTGAACTGTTAAATCCTGCTTAGGTGGAAAGATTCTCTTCTTTTTAAATATATTTTGCCATATTTTTAAAAGTAATTACAGGGTAATACTCTTTAACAAAAATACTAATGCATTATAGGAAAAGGTAATATTTTTTAACAACAAAAAAAGAGAGTTTGCTCAATTTTTTGGCATCCCTTCTCATGTAGAGAATCGAGTGTTTGTATCTCTGTCGTCTTTCACAGGTATATCATTTCTGATGAGTCTCACCGGGGGAATGGCTATATTTAATATCATCATTTTGCATTACATGCCGGAAAGTCCTAGGTTTCTGTTCATTCAGAGGAAGGATGAAAATGAAGCAAGGAAAGGTACTGTGAGTGGCTCCAAATTCCTCTGGCTATCTGTCTGCATAAAAGACCTACATAATCTGGAGGGAACAGATCCAGGCCATTTCCGCACTAGACTGTTATAGCGCTATTGTTCCACTTTCAACATCCTATGGAATCCTGGGTTTGCAGTTTAGGGAGGGGCCGGCTGCAAACCCCAGGATTCCATAGGATGTCAAAAGTGAAATAATAGCACTATAATAGTCTAGTGTGGAAATGCCCCAGTCCAATCTTAGAAGCTAAGCAGTGGCAAGCCTGGTTCATACTTGGATGAAGAATTGCTAAAGAATACCAGGTGCTGTAAGCCATATTTCAGAGAAAGGAACTGGCAAAACCACCTCTGAGAATTTCTTCCCTTAGGAAAACCAGTGAAATTCATGGGGCCGCCATAAGTCAACAGGTGACTTGATGGCACACAGACACGCATATCACCCATAGAATTCCGGCCATATGGCCCATGGAGAATGACCTTGAAGACATGGGCCCGCAGACCAGAATAAAATCCTGGTTCCCTGCTTCAGCGAGGCTTATGTGGCAACCTCACACAACTTTAATTGGCTACCACTCCTTTTTTGGGCCTTGGATGCTGTCCGCAAAGCTCAGTTCTAGGTTCTACTCAGGAGTAAGCCCTCAAGCAACAACTTTCAGATGTGAATTTTGTGCAACCTCTATCATGGCAGCAAAGTGCAGCTCAGTTTTATGTGAAGTACATAAAGTCTGAGAACCAGCGTAGTGTCGTGGTTTGAGCATTGGACTATGACCCTGGCGACCATGGGCCGATCTTGGGCGTGTTGTACACTCTCAGCCCCAGAAAACCCCATGATTAGTTTGCCTTAGGGTTCCCGTAACTCAGAAACAACTTGAACGTACATAACAACAACATAAAGTTTAACTACTGTCTTCTCCCCCATCATTTACAACTGTCCAAAAGTAGCTCCAGTAACTCGGCGTAAACTCACCAATGGCTTTTGCCATCTTGACTTTGATGCTTCTGGGCCACGTGTCTCCTGGTTTCTGTCCATGAAAGGCTGGAGGGTTTTTATTTTTGACCTGAGAGAATTTGGACTTGCCTGCCACCCACCTTTTTCTGGTGACGTTGACCCACTGAGGTTGACCTGGGTCAAAGAACCCACCAAGCGGGAGCAGGTTGCGTGAGAACCCTGCAGGTCTTTCCCTCTGAACATGCAACTGAAACCCCTTCCAACCCCATTTCTCCTTCTCTTCTCCTCCCATGCAGCTCTGATACAGCTGAGAGGAAATGATGACGTGGAGGAGGAGCTGGAAGATATGCACCAGGAAAACCTCTTTGAGAAAGCCGAAAAGAACAAGAACGTGATTACACTTTTAAGGTGCCAAGAACTCCGGAAGAACCTCCTCACCACTGTCATCTTGATGGCAGGAAACCAACTAACTGGTGTCAATGGGGTGAGCAAAGCTGTGGTGTGATGTACTGGTGGAACGGTTTAGAGCAGGGCTTTCCAAACGGTGTGTCACAACACATTAGTGTGTCGCCTGTAGTGTGCAATGATGTGTATAAGTCTTTTACTCCAAGTCTCAAGTCAAGTCTCAAGTCTCTACTTTCAGATCTCAAGTCCAGGCTCAAGTCCTTGAAGATACTTTCAAGTCAAGTCAAGTCTGGGAGCCAACATTATACCCCAACCTATATTCCAGAATTTCAGGATAGAGTTAAATAAAGTCAGTTTTAAGAATTTAAGCATTGTTGGCCCTCCACATTTGTGATTTTGCCACCTGCAGCTTCAGAAGTAGGGAGTAGGATCCTTCTTACCCCGCTTCCTAAAGCTGGAGACTTCTGTGCCAATGGGCACAAAAGAGTCTGTAGCTTTGGAAGTAGGGAATAGGATTCTGCTTACTCCCCACTTCCGAAGCTGGAGGCTTCTTCAGAAGTGGGGAATAGGATTTTTCTTACTCCCCATTACTGAAGCTTCAAAAGCTTTAGAAGGAAGGATCCTTCCTCTTCAGGCCCATTGTCTAATGTATTTTCTGTTCCCCTCTGAGAAAGACACCCTGCACTCTGGGGTGAGTCTTGCCTTCTGTTCTTAGGAAACGTTTTAGAAGGCTCCTCCAATATGCAGCAAAGTCAGGCTGCTGAGCAGACCTCAAGCCTGCTTCAAGCCCATTGCAAAAAGAGATGGAAGCCTTGTCCAAAGTTGTAAGGTTTCTGGATGGACACATTACATTGCTGAACCAAAGGCAGTAAATCAATCACTAAAAATATACAAGCCTCGAATTGAGTCTGCGCATCATTTATTGTCGAGTCAAGTCCAAGTCAAGTCCCTGAAGTGACTTGAGTCCAACTTGAGTCCGAGTCAATCAACTTGAGTCTACATCACTGGTAGTGTGTTAGTGTGTCACCTCCCCAACCGAGAAAGACCCCCCCCACACCGCTTGGCCTGCTACCGACACTCTCACTGGACCTTTTCCCGGCAAGAACGATGGCAGCGGGCAAGGACCGGGTGGGAAAGGGCTGCCTTCCCTTGCCATTGCTCTTGCTGGGGCCTTTTCTGGCGAGGGTGATGGTAGTACTTCCGGCTTGCTAGTAAAACTGAATACTTTTCCGCACGAGACTGTTATAGCGCTCTGATTCCACTTTCAACATCCTATGGAATCCTGGGGTTTGCAGTTTTGGGAGGGGCCACCTGGCCCCTCCCAAAACTGCAAACCCCAGGATTCCATAGGATGTTGAAAGTGGAATCAGAGCGCTATAACAGTCTCGTGTGAAATGGCCAGAGTCACAAAATGATACATGTCAAAAAAATATGTCACCAATATGAAAAGTTTGGGAAGCTGTGGTTTAGAGGGTACGTGGTTAAGAGGCTACCCCCAAGAACGCCATTGTGCAACTGTGGCCTTCCAGATGGTTTTTGTGGCTCTACAAATCTCTTCCCACCCCCCAAATATTTTTAATAACATGCTTTTAAATAATGTAAAACTACACATTTTTTCCTCGTAACATACAAGGCAAAACTAAATCAACCAAACTAAATTGCACTAATACACCAAACAACGATCTAAACTGCTCACTACAACTACTGAATTTCGTACTTAAAAAGGGAAACAACAAACGCACATTTGACTTCCAGCTCCTCCGAGAACAATTACTGTTTATCCTTTGTTATACTTCCTCTACCTTGCTTATTTATAACCATTAGTGAAATGTATCCTCTATTAAAGATATAATACGATTGGTTCTCTACTAGAATATCTTAATATATTGATCCTAATAGTGCTGTACCATAATATGTTTACCCTTATCAACTAATTGCAACCTCTTACTACTATTCTTTCCCCCATTGCCATTAAAAACAGTATAATCTTTTCTCGTCATTTTTTATATCCGATAAGAGAATCATCTCTCAATAATGTCATCAATTTATCCATCTCCACCTTGGCCAGTTGGTCCTACAATTCTAATCAGCCTAAACTAGACTAGACAAGGGTGAAGCATGGTAGAAGATGCCATCCAAAAAAGATGTAGAGGTTGCCAGATCTTGTTTGATTATTTGGAACTGGCATATTTTGTTCTGGAACAGAGGTGGGAGTTGGGGTTGGATTCTATTTAAATTCATCCAATGAGATTCTGGAGTAGCATTTGGTTCTGGATTTCACAGTGATGACACTGGGTGGCCTTCGTGGTGGTGGAAACAGGTTCTGCAGGTATCTTCTGAATCCTCTATTATTAGTAGCTTCTTCAGTGTAAATAAACTTGTGTTGTTGTGGTCTGATTGCAGGCATACCTCTATGCAGAGAAAATCTACATCTCCTTGGGGTTAGAAGGAAGGCATATCCGTTTCATGCTCATAGTGGTGAACAGCATCGTCCATGTAGTCATCGTTGTAATAGTAAGTCCTCCCACTTCTTTCTTACCTTCCTTTCCCCTCGATTCCATTTGCAGATTAGTTCAAGGAACCCTAGATTTGTCATTTTTGGCATGGCTCCTAAAAAGGATTCTTCCCGCATCCCTGGTGGTACAGTGAAAACTTTTTGAACCTCAAGAGCTTATCACGACAGTTCCCACATCCACCAGCTCCAAAAAGGTCCCCGTATTTGTACCAGCCAACCCAGTCCATGGGAACAAGTCTTTTGTAAAGCTAATAGCTCTTAATTGTCCATTCAGGACCAAGCTGCCCCAAAATGCTTTGGCTTACCTCTGCAAGAGCTCAAAACAATACATTATTGCTGAGGAAACCCTCCCTCAAAATTCAGAGGGAGCTCTCTCCTGAATAAGCTCAGAGAGGAGAGGTCATCCATCAGCAACAGCAAATAGGAAAAGCAACATCCATTGCTCATCTCTCTTTACTTATGTCCCACTTTTCTCTCAGATTGGGGCAACAAGACCAAGAGGTTCCAGAAGATGGACTTTGGGAGATGCTCAATGTTTCCAGCCCTCTGATGCTAACCTTAGAAGCTGGGCTTTCAGCAAAAGTCTTACTAGTGTATAATGTGCTGCAATCTCTCTCACACATTATTCTTCTTCTTTATCGTTCCTCTTTTCTGCCTGGATGTTTTCTCCAGATCTTTTTCATTGATACTGTGGGGCGGAGGTTTCTGCTTCTTCTCGGCTTCATGATCTGCAGCATGGTTTGCATCTTGCTAGCTGTGACCCTCGAATTACAGGTTTGCAATTTACACTGTCACCCCCTCGTATTCGATTTAGATACAGCTCGGGGAACTGTATCCCCACCTAATGCAGGGTTGTAGTCCAAACAATGCATTCCCCTCTGCCCCCTTGAATCTCCGCTTGGAACAATGCAAAAGGGGTTTCATCTGTCTCTGCAAAGGCCAGGTGAAGGTCTCTGGGAAGAAGGGCTATGACAATAAGAGTCATAAGTTGTTGTGGGTTTTCTGGGCTTTGAGGCCATGTTCTATTAGTATTTTCTCCTGACGTTTTGCCTGCATCTGTGGCTGGCATCTTCAGATCCTCTGACGGTGCCAGCCACAGATGCAGGAGAAACGTCAGGAGAAAATACTAATAGAACACGGCCTCAAAGCCCAGAAAACTCACAACAATGTATGGATTCCAGCCGTGAAAGCTTTTGACATTACAATAAAAACCCTTTGACAGTAGAATATGCTGCCTTGGAGTGTGGTGGAGTCACCTTCTTTGGAGGTTTTTAAACAGAGGCTGGATGGCCATTTGCTGGGGGTGCTGGAGACTCAAGGGTGATCTCATCCAATTCTATGATTCAATGAAGCTGAGGAGCTACCACCAACGAGGCCCCATCTCTGATGATCTCTGGTGGAAGAGACTTGGCCCACGCCTGTGTGAGAAAGCAGCCCATGTACATACTCTCCAACATTTTTTAACAACTGAAAACGTGCATGGCCAAGCAACGCCAGAGTGTAGTCAAGGTAGCAAAAGTTATTAATGAGAAGAACAGAGAAGCCAGGGGAGGCTGCAGCAGTTTGTTTTTGCCAGAGCCTGCTGGGAAGGGCAAAAGCCCACGTCTTCCTCTTCTCTTCCCCTGTTGAGTTAACTTAGTGGTGCCAAGGGGCCACTTAAACCAAACCCACCCCGGGCCACCTCGCCCTGCCACAGCAAGTCCAAATAGTTCAAGTTTCTTTTGCAGTCCCTCTCAAAATGGTGGCACATTGTGTCGCTTCCTGTCACCATTTTGAGAGGGACCGCAGAGGTAAATGGCAGTATGGAGAGGTAGCACAGAGTTCTGGTGTGCTTGTGAGTATGGGGAAGAGGTATTTTTCTCTACGATCATATTTTGGGGGGTGCTATGTGATTTGGGGCTGCAAAAAGAGGTCCAGGGGCCTCCCATGTGGCCCACAGGTCACACTTCATCTCCTTGTTTTAAGCTTAGGAACCCTTTGCCATCTTATTTGTGCCTGCCTAACGAAGAGCCGATTTTCTCAACAGATCCGGGACCACCAAATAATGGCTTATTTCAGCACGGGTCTTGTCATCACATTCCTCATTGGACACATGATTGGGCCAGGTCAGTGCTCTGCTGCTGCTGCTGCTGCTGCTGCTGCTGCTGCTGCTGCTGCTGCTAATAATAATAATAATAATAATAATAATAATAATAATAATAATTTTTCCCTTCCTTAGCTAGTTAAATCTGTGAATCAGTGAAAAATGGCCTTCTTCTCTCCCCACAGGCCCCATTCCCTACTTGATGACCGGAGAACTGTTCCTACAATCAGCCCGGGGCTCAGCCTATGTGGTTGGGGGATTTATGAACTGGTTTACCAGATTTCTCGTGGGAGTGATATTCGTTTTCATAGAGGTGAGGCTGAGCAATGGTTGGAAGGGGGGCGTGTGGGGATGTATCTCAATAAAGCCCAGCCTCCTCCCAGCCAGCCTTAGAAGCACAGTTGAAATTGCACGTCCTTCGGAGGCTCAGTTGGTTCTCGTAGACTTTTCCCTTATAAAAATTAGATGAGATTGTGCTCTTGGTTTTTTTGCCAGATTCTAAGCCCTCTTGGAGATCTGTTCCTTTAGGCAGTGTGACTTTTGAAGGTGCGCTAGGTGTGGGGCTGTAGATCATGTGCAGCTTCCCAGGGCATTTTGGTGGGCTCCCTTTTTGCCCCCAAATACCCTCTAGTGTGGTGGTTTGTAACCTGGGGTCTGCGAAACCTCACTGCTAGACACCACCAGCAACAGGAATATGATAAGCAGGGGTGTGTGTGGGTGCCCAAACTGCTCCCTCATTTGCAAACAGAGGAGCAGTTGGGTACATGCACACACCTGCTGCCATGTCCCTTTTGTCAGCAGGCATTGTGGCAGCAGGGATGTGTAGGTGCGGAGGGAGACAGAAGGTGCAGCCCTCCAAGTTCTTCTGATGGGGCAATGCAGCTCTCTCGCCTTCCACAGTTGCCCACCCCAGCGTACAGCAAGAATAACACATAGCCCTCCAGATCCATTTGACTTCAGATCCCATCTACGCTAGCCACCAAAGCCAATGATAGGGGATGATGGGAATATCATTCCAGACACATCTTTATGGCTATACATTGCCCACTCCTGGCAGGCTTCTCCACGATGCTCGGAAAAGTGAGCACTTTGAATTACAAATCCCAGAATCCCCTAGGTAATCGTGGTCAGTAGCCATGTGTGCTGGGGGTTCAGGAAACAGTAGCCTTCCCCTAGCCCAAAAAAAAGCCAGTAAAAAGCTCTGCTATCCAGTTGCTCATCAGAAGCCACTGCATGGATGTGGGCAAGTCACTCTCTCTTACTCCCTCTCTACTCTGACCATTGTCAGCACGTGTGAGTCTTGAACCAGGAAAAACCAAGCGGCATGACTCAAGATGCTCAACTGATTGATGCTTTTGTCAGGCTGAGCATCCCTAATCTAGAAATCTGAAATCCAAAAACCTTCAAATCCTGAAATATTTTGTTGCCAGCTGCCCGCTTCTGTCTTTGTGGCAGCGGCTGGGGGACTCCGGGGCCATTTCTGCACCAGACTGTTATAGTGCTATTATTCCACTTTCAACATCCTTTGGAATCCTGGGATTTGCAGTTTAGGGAGGGGCCTTTGAGGCCTCTCTCTAAACTGCAAACTCCAGGATTCCATAGGATGCTGAAAGTGGAATAATAGCACTATAACAGTCTAGTGGGGAAATGGCCTCGGTCTCAAGTTTTGGCCCAAAAGCCTTCGGGCGTGGGATGATTCTGAAGTAATAACCCTCCTCTTGAGGCAGTGGGCTTGTTTCAGGTTTGGAGTGTGTGCCAGAGGCAGCAAGAGGGGTTGCATGGCATAAGCAGGTTGTCCAACCATTTATGTCTCGTGCAACCCCCCCCTTCCTCTCCCTTATCCTTCTTTGTTTTGCTCTGCAGCCAAAAATTGGGCCCTACAGTTTGCTCATCTTCTGGCCGATCTGCGTTGCCATCTTGGTGTATGTTTACAAGAGGGTCCCAGAAACCAAGGGCAAGACCTTTCTGGCGATCCAGAAGGGCTTGGGCACCCCGAAGCGCGTGCGGAAGAAATCGGAACACAGGAGAAGGAAATCGGAACAGAAAAGGCCCAAATAGAAGCCTGGGGTGCATTTTCTGGAGCCGAGACATTATGTCATTCCTAACGAAGATCCAAAGAGGACCGTTACTGCTGGAACTGGATGACCCAACTGGAGATAGCAGTCAGTTGCCCTTCCAATCCAGAGGGAAAACTCTGTGCAAACTTTTTACTGCTCCTCCCCGGAATCTTCTATCTTATTTCTGATTAAATCTAACATATAAAAGTCAAAGTTTGTTTGTCTGTGTCAGGCGAAGACCTCATATGATTGGCTGTCTAAGAAGATTCTATGGAATCCTGGGGTTTGTATTTTAGGGAGGGGCCTTTAGAATTCTCAGGCAGAGAGCTCTTGGGCCTGGCTGGTTGCTATGGAGATGAGGCCTAGCAGCAAGGAGGAGGGCAGTGTATTCCCTCAGGAACCCTACCTGTCTACATTAATAACTCTGAATACAGATTGGATTGGGGAATATGGGGGAAAGTTACAGGCACTGGACCAGACAGTTTGGGAAATTAGAGACACAGGATTTCAAATCTTTCTAACAAGTATTACCTATGAGAAAATAAAATCCCAGGCAATGCCGGGTATATACGCTAGTTATGAAATACAAATGTGTAGACTGGAGTGGAATGATTAAAGTCCCCTCTTGATTCTCCCTAATTTTCCCAGAGTGCTCAAGTGTTTGGAACTATAATTTCCATAATCTCCAGGTAACATAGCCAGTGGTTAGGGTATATGGGAAGTGAGACCACCACAGTAATTCCACCTGGAAAGGGAGAGAATGGAGAGAGAGAGAGAGACTGGGGCATGAACAGTGGTATTTCAGAAGTTTGAGGCTGTAACTTCCATTATCCCCAGCCAGAATGGCCAATGGTTGAAGCTCCTGAAAAGTGAGATCATTCTGGTAAGTCCACCTTGAGATGGATGGATAGATAGATAGATGAAACATAGACAGACAGATATTTATCAGGGACAGATAAGGTGGTAGAGCGACAACTCCCATCATCCCCAGCCAGCATGGCCAGCAGCAGTGAGGGTTTATAGCAGTGCTAGTGCAAAACAACTGGAGGGTACTAGTTTGCTTATTTCTAGTGGCAGCTGGGGTCGGGAGAGATCCACCTTTGCAAAAGTTATGTATCAATCAGATCTCTGTAACACCCTGGCAGTGGGATAAGGAATCGGTTAGTCCAGATCTCAAAATCGGCCGAGCACTTGGGACAGCCCTTTTAGTGTTTGGATTAAAACCCTAGCGCAAATTCATCCCCCCACTACCCCGAATGTGGGAGCCACCGCAAAGGGCAATGACGAAGGTCCCAGGAGAGAGGACTCCAAAGGG
Organism: Ctenosaura bakeri; assembly: GCA_948474755.1. NCBI lineage: Eukaryota > Metazoa > Chordata > Lepidosauria > Squamata > Iguanidae > Ctenosaura > Ctenosaura bakeri. The sequence continues at coordinate 170,978 of CAOLHI010002328.1, forward strand.
TAGGCTCTCCTGTTGCAAATCTAAACCACCCAGTGTTTCGAACTACGACTTTTAACACTGTACAGATGGAAATAGGTACAGACTTGCAAAGAAAAAGCATGGCATAGTGAATGTTGGACTAGGACTCTGGAAGGCCAGAGTTCAAATCCCTGCTTGTCCATGGAATTGTCTGGGTGACCTTGGGCAAGTCTCACTTCCTCAGACTTGCAAGAACGCAATGGGAAACCTCGGAAGAAATCTTGAGAGCCATCTTGGTGTAGTGATGGGAGCGTTGGGCTGGGGCCATTTCCGCACTAGCCTGTTATAGCGCAATGATTCCACTTTCAACATCCTCTGGAATCCTGGGGTTTGCAGTTTCGGGAGGGGCCAGACGGCCCCTCCTAAAACTGCAAACCCCAGGATTCCAGAGGATGTTGAAAGTGGAATCATCGCGCTATAACAGGCTAGTGCAGGAGTCAAGGACATGAAGGTTGAAATACCTGATTATCCATGGAAACTCCCTGTGCAACTCACATTCTCTGAACCTTAGGCAATGGCAGATCTCCTCTGTAGAAATCTTGCCAAGAAAACCTTCAAATATCTAGACATAGCTATTATTTCACCTCTTAACCTTTTGTTCTCCAGGTTAAACCTATCCAGCTCCCTAAGCCTGTCTTCATAAGGCATGGTTTCCAAGCTTTCTGCTGTTTTGCTCGCCCTCCTCTTGATATGTTCCAGCTTGTCCATATCTTTCCTGAACTGGGGTGCCCAGAACTGGACACCATATTCCAAGTGGGGTCTGCCCAAAGCAGAATACAGTGGTACTATTATTTCCTTTGATCTAGACACTAGACATCTATTGTTGCAGCCTTTAGAATTATGGTAAAGAGAGGGAGAGAAAAGTAACTGAGGGCAGGTGACTTTCATGGTGTAGTTGGGACTAAAATCCAGATCTCCGCAGATGTACAAAGCATGTTGAAAACCAATGGCCCACCCAGTTCTATACTCGCCTCCTTCCTTCCCTGATTGGCTCTCATCTCACCTCCCAACTGTCAACAGATTCCCTTTGGAATCATCCGTCTTTCTTCCCCTGATTGGCTCTCCCAATGCCGTTAGCCTTCCGGTGCCTTATTTCAAAAGAAAATAGATCCTTGGATGACTTTGCCCTTACAAGTACGGAAATCTCCAATTAGTTTTCATTATTTGTATGGCTCTTAAACTTCCCTCCCCTACCTGGACGTATTCTGGTCTTCCCGCTGGCAGGAATAGGGTTTCCAACTGTATCTGGTGGTTCATCAGTGAATTTTGGACCATCGGTCATCTTGGTGGTCCTCCTACCCACATCGAAGGAGAACATTGAAATGTGTTGATCGGTGAGAGGCCTGGAAGCCATGCCCTAAGAGGATAGACTTAGAGAGCTGGGTATGTTTAGTCTGCAGAAGAGAAGGTTAAGAGGGGACATGAGAGCCATGTTTAAATATCTGAAGGGATGCCATGTAGAGGAAGGAGAGGGCTTGTTTTCTGCTGCTCCAGAGACCAGGACAAGGAGCAATGGATTCAAGCTGCAGGAAATTCAAAATGACCTGGATAGATTGGAGAGCTGGGCCAGGGTGAACAAAATGAAATTCAACAGAGAGAAATGTAAGGTCCTACACTTAGGCAGAAATAATGGAATACAGAAATATAGGATGGGGGACACGTGGCTGGATAGTAGTACGTGTGAAAGGGATCTAGGAGTCTTCATAGACCACAAGCTGAACATGAGTCAGCAGTGTGATGCGGCAGCCAAGAAAGCCAATGCAATTCTTGGCTGCATCAATAGGAGTATGGTGTCTAGATCGAGGGAGGTACTGGTACCACTCTACTCTGCTTTGGATAGACCTCATTTGGAACACTGTGTCCAGTTCTGGGCACCTCATTTCAAGAAGGATATCAACAAGCTGGAATGTGTCCAGAGGAGGGCGACCAAAATGGTGAGAGGCCTGGAAGCCATGCCCTATGAGGATAGACTTAGAGAGCTGGGTATGTTTAGTCTGCAGAAGAGAAGGTGAAGAGGGGACAGGATAGCCATGTTTAAATATTTGAAGGGATGCCATGTAGAGGAAAGAGAGGGCTTGTTTTCTGCTGCTCCAGAGACCAGGACAAGGAGCAATGGATTCAAGCTGCAGGAAAGGAGATTCCACCTGAACCTTAGGAAGAACTTCCTGACAGTCAGGGCTGTCCGGCAATGGAATCTGCTGCCTTGGAGTGTAGTGGAGTCTCCTTCTTTGGAGGTTTTAAAGCAGAGGCTGGATGGCCATCTGTCGGGAGTGCTTTGCATGGCAGGGGTTGGACTGGATGGCCTGTGTGGTCTCTTCCAACTCTACATTTCTATGATTCTATCCCAAGAAACCAGTTCTAACAGTTTTCCAGTATGCTTCCAGTCTAAATTCAAATCCCTAAATGACTTGAGACCTTGATACTTGAAGGAGTGCCTTCCCCTCTCTAAAGCCTGCCTGAGGTCTGAGGTTTGCTAGAGGGCCCCCCCTTTGTACCCTTCAGTCAGGGCAATATGAGGGGGCCTTTTCTCTTGGGGCACCCCATTTGTGGAACAGCCTCCCCTTAGAGATCTGGTCAATGCCAACATTGCCGCCACTCTGGCACCAAGCAAAAACACAGTTTTTAATCAAACCCTTTGAGGCGTAATTGGTTTTGCACAAATCTGAATACAGGCATGGTTTGAAATTATTTTAAAACTGGCTTGGCTCTTTGTCATCTGTCTTTTTCTAACTTGTTAATTTCCTTAGTACCCATGCCACAGTCAGTGGATGATCAAGTCCCATTCTATACAATGGCATAGTAAAATGGCATTCCTTGTATAAAATGGCAAAGAACTCAAATGAGTGCCAGGGAGCGCCTGAGGATCTGTGAATTGATGGGAGGCTACAGCAGGTATATCGATGCATCAGTGTCCTGCTCAATACACGGCAAAATCAAAGTTTGCGTTTTGAAAAAAATTCCCCCCAAATATTTCCGAGCCACGGCTGGCTGAATCTGTGGATGCAGAAACTGCGGATACAAAGGGCCAACTGTATGGAGTTTTCTTCCTAGCCTTTTGAGATGATTTTTATGGTTCACATTGTTTTAAATTTGTCAAGCTGATTTTATTGTACTCCAGCTGAAGGTCTTTAGACAGAGAGCAATATATAAATATTTAGATAGAGAGATGATAGATGAGGGGGAGGGAGATGGAGGGGCAGATTGACAGATGGATGGATGGATGGATGGATGGATGGATGGATGGATGGATGGATGGATAGTTGGACGGATGGATGGATGGATGGATAGTTGGACAGACAGACAGACAGACAAAGACAGACAGACAGACAGACAGACAGATAGATAGATAGATAGATAGATAGATAGATAGATAGATAGATAGATGGACGGATAGCTGGATAGATAGATAGATAGATAGATAGATAGATAGATAGATAGATAGATAGATAGATAGATAGATGGATGAGGATAGATAGATAGATAGATAGATAGATAGATAGATAGATAGATAGATAGATAGATAGATAGATAGATAGATAGATAGACGATAGATAGATAGATAGATAGATAGATAGATAGATAGATAGATAGATAGATAGATAGATAGATAGATAGATAGATAGAATAGATAGATAGACGGATAGATAGATAGACGGATAGATAGACGGATAGATAGACGGATAGATAGATAGATGGATGGATAGATAGATGGATAGACAGACAGACAGACAGACAGACAACAGAACAAGCAGGCAGGCAGGCAGGCAGGCAGGCAGACAGACAGACAGTTTTTGTCTCTATTGAGAGCAACCTCTCCTAGCTTGTATGTCCTTCCTCCCTAATACTTTTTCCCATCTTGACCACACTCTAATGTAGTTTAGCCCTGTGTCTTTCAATTTTCATGTGTGAAATGTGAGAGGATATGCATGTTGAACTTGGTACTTCTTCAGAACTGGGGAACTTACTTTTCCCCCCAAGCAACATGCTATATTTATAGTTCCAAACGATTCTGTTTCGAATTCTTCAAATATCACTAAAGTAGTTTCTTTTCATTTGAGAAACCTCCCCTGTCCATCAGAGTGCTATACAAACTCTGGGCCTGTGTCATAAAACTCATTCTCTCCCTTCCACCTTGTCATCACTTTGAGAAGAGTATGGGAAAGGGCTGGAGGGAAGGGGAAGACTATGGCCATTTCCACACCAGACAGTTATAGCGCTATGATTCCACTTGCAACATCCTACGGAATCCAGACGGCCCCTCCCAAAACTGCAAACCCCAGGATTCCATAGGATGTTGAAAGTCGAATCATAGCACTATAACACTCTAGTGCAAAAATGGCCTATAACTCCCAGTCAGTTTGACCCATTCTGGCAGATTCTAGGAGATGCAGCCCAAAATTTTTTTAAAAAAAATCTCAAGCACTGAACTCACAGAATATAAAGCAGCAACATGAAGCATAGCAAAATGCAGAATTTGGTCCACGTGGGCGTACCCACCAACATTTCACAGGTGAATCCTGTGACACATGTGGCCAAGCCACATCAAAGAGTGGTCAAAATGGCAACAGGTATTAATGTGGAAGAACAGACAAACAGGGCAACCGTTTGCTTTTGCCTGAACCTCCTGGAAGGCAAGACTTTACCTCCTCCTCTCTTCTCCTCCCACCCCCGATGATTGCATGCAAACTCCTTTTGCATTTCGAACGAAGTCAGCAGAAAACAAAGGTGGGAGGAGGAGGAAGAAACCGGGGCTTTGTAAATGCAGCTGAGAAAGTGGAATGACAGAGAATTATTTCGGACTGTCCTGCCAAATTGGGACAGTTCGGAGGTATGTGTGGGCTCCGTGGTTGTAATGGAGGAAGAAACACCTAACTGTTTTAAAAACAAGCCAGCAACCTACCTGACAAGATCCCTTACTTCTTCCTCCACAGTTGAGTCCAATTTCTGATGTCTAAGGAAGAAAGCGCAGAAACTGCCACAAGCAAGGAAGGGGTGAGAAGCGGCTTTTTAAGGGGCTGAGTAGTCTGATCCAGAGGGAAAGTTCTGCCAGGAAAGAAGTGCCGACATGGGGGAGCAGAGGTTGGAGAAATCCGAAAATAATCCAATCTGTGAAAGTCAAACCTGCAAATGTGGAGGGCCAACTGTATATATATACACTCAAAACCACCTTGTCTTCTTCCTCTTCCTGCAGGAGCTGACAAAGACACTTTTCTTCGCTACCTTGATTTCTTCCTTTGGGTCATCTTTGCAATATGGTTACAACCTCTCTGTGATCAATTACCCAGCTGAGGTAAGAGGGACCTATGATGTGGGTGGTTTCTTTGAAATAAATTCCAGATAACTCTCTTTACCATGAAAGTTCTCAGTTTGTAGCACTCCTTCCTTTTTCTGCTATGGTAGGAAAGATGTTGGAGAGGCTTCTGAAAAATGCTTTTCGTGGGCAAAGGGATAAAAATTTTCAGAAGACAAAGAGCAACGGCATTTTTTGCAATGAGATCTGGCAGTAGTTTGGTGCTGGCGGGTGGGATGGTTTCCATCTTGGTCTACTGTCATATAGCCTCTCCTGTCAGCTGATAAAAGTGAGTTGTGAAACAGGGATTCACAAAAAGCAAAGATATAGAACAAGACAGCAGTTGTGTGTACAGTATGTAAACTGATCTGTCAGGACAGGTTACAGCTTTGTTTGAAGTGTTCATTTGGTCAAATGCACTTTTTCTCACTACACCTAGGCAGAAAATGAAAATAAAATGAAATAAAATGCACAAATATAGGATGGGTGAGACCAGACATGACCACGGTTCATGTGAAAGGGATCTAGGGATCTTAGTGGACCACAAACTGAAGATGAGTCAGCAGTGTGATGCAGCAGCTAAAAAAGCCAATGTGATTCTGGGCTGCATTTATAGGAGTATAGTGTCTAGGTCAAAGGAGATGATAGTACCCTCTTTTCTGGTCAGACCTCATCTGAAGTACTGGTCCAATTCTGGGCACCATAGTTTGAAAAAGATATTGACAAGCTGGAACATGTCCAGAGGAGAGCAACCAAAATGGTAGAACGCCTGGAAACCATGCTGTATGAGGAATGGCTCAGGGAGCTGGTTATGTTTAGCTGAGAGAATAGAAGATTAACAAGTGACATGATAGCCATGTTTAAATATTTGAAGGGATGTCCTATGGAAGATGGGGCAAGCTTGTTTTTTGCTGCTCCAGAGACTAGGACATGGAGCAATGGCTTCAAACGTTAAGAAAAAGAGATTCCATCTAAACTTTAAGAAGAACTTTCTGATGGTAAAACTGTTGGACAGTGGAATATGCTGCCTTCTCTAGAGGCTTTTAAACAGAGGTTGGACAACCATCTGTTGAGAGTGCTTTGATTGTGTCTTCCTGAATGATGGGATGGAGTTGGACTAGGTGGCCCTTGCAGTCTCTTCCAGCTCTGTGATTCTATGAACTGGGCTAGCAGGACTGGCTACGGCTTTCTGCAGAGCATTCCCTCTGTCAAATGCAAAAATGTGTTGGCCCACCGTACAGAAAGGCCCAGCCACAAATAGTCCCACACATCTCCTCTCTTCTAGTTCCTGAAAAACTTTTACAATGAGACCTACCGACAGCGGAACAACATCAACATTGACCAAAGCATTCTCATGTTCCTGTGGGGACTGACCGTCTCGTTCTTCCTGGTTGGAGCCGTTTGTGGGTCTCTCCTGGTTGGCCCGCTGGTGGATGCTTGCGGCAGGTACGGGCAACATCGCCTTGTGACTGGCGTGGTGTTATGATCCCCAAAATGCATTACAACTGATGGTGTGTTCTAAGACAGAGGTGGGCAATTGCACAGGGGCATGGAAACCTAACCTTACCCACATCTTGCTTTCAGTTTTAAAGTCTGGATATCTTTCTTGGGCCATTTCTGCACTAGGCTGTTATAGCTCTATTATTCCACTTTCAACATCCTATGGAATCCTGGGGTTTGCAGTTTAGGGAGGGGACTAGGATGTTGAAAGTGGAATAATAGCACTATTGCCATTTCCGCACTAGCCTATTATAGCTCGATGATTCCACTTTCAACATCCTCTGGAATCCTGGGGTTTGCAGTTTCAGGAGGGGCCGGCTGGCCCCTCCCGAAACTGCAAACCCCAGGATTCCAGAGGATGTTGAAAGTGGAATCATCGCGCTATAACAGGCTAGTGCGGAAATGTCTAGTGCAGAATTGCCTTTTTTTTTGGAGTGTGTGCATGTGTGTGTGTGGCAGGATTCATGCATTCCTTCCAACTATCCTGATTTCACAGGGACAGTCCAAATTAATCCTCTGCCACCCCACTTTCTCAACTGCTTTTAAAAGGTCCCAGTTTCTCCCTCTTCCTCCTCCTTTCCCTCTTTGTTCTCAGTTTACTGCAGTTGCTGCAAACTGACTTCAAGGTGCATAAATAGCTTGCACTCAGATAAGTGAGTGGAGTGGAGAGGAGAGGAATCAAATCTTGCCTGTCTCAGTCGGCTCAGGAATGCAGGAGATTTGGCTGCCTGGGCTACCTGTATGTGCTGAAAATGTTCTCAAATAAAGATTCTTCCTGAAAGCAAACCTGACTGATATCTTTCATGCTATCTCAAATTTTAGAATCCCACCGGGGGCAACTTCTGTGGGATGCTAATCCCATCACTATTTTGAAGCCATATTCAACTCCCAGTCCAGATGATGACGATGATGCTGATTGTTGTTGTTATTACTAGTATTATTAGCATTAGCATTATTATTATTTTGTTACCTGCCTCTCCCCCAGGCTCGAGGGGGGGTACAGCACAGATGCAATTAAAAACAAATCACAGTTAAAATACATTAAAACACAAACCATTCCAAATCCAAATATACCATAGTTAAAATCATAATTAGAAGTATAATTAAAAGTAGAAGTACCATTAAAATAGGTGAGAAATATCTGAAAAGACTCATAAAACAATTTAGCACAGGATCGGCTGAAGCATTAACATGTATTAAAAGAATTAAAAGGAGAAGTACAATTAAAATACAATTAAAATAGACCGGGTAGGTGAGCTGGAAGAGGTAGATCTTTAGTCCTTTTTTGAATTCGGGCGGCACATTTTGCTGTCGGATCTCTCCCGGCAGGTCATTCCACAGTCTAGGGGCGGCCAATGGAAAGGTCATCTGGGTGACCATTGCCAGTCTAATCCTGGCTGGTTTAAGTAAATGTGGACTCCTATATGTGGACTGGGGAGGTTGGGGGTGCCATCTCCTCCGTTGCTTCAGGCAGCAAAATGTCTGGTGTGGTCCTGCATAAATAGAACTGTGAGAGAGGAAACCAGCAAAAGCGAGTCCTCTAATACCATCCCGTAGCTTCTCCTCTCTTCTCGGTGGCTCTTCTGATGCTGTCGTATGTTTAATCGCATCCTCTAAAACTTTTCTCTCACATTTTTATCCCTCCAAGGAAAGGGACCTTGCTGGCCATTGATGCTTTGGTCGTCGTTTCGGCCGTCCTCTTTGGTTCTTCCAGAGCCGTCCGTTCCTATGAGCTCATCATCGTTGGGCGCTTGATAATTGGAGGATGCGTAGGTGAGCCAAATTCTAAAAAAAACAACAACAACCCAATTTAAACTGGGGATGAGGGCTAACATCCTATTGGAGATTTGTCCAGGTGGTCCAAGAGGATGATGTGTGTCCCCTTTCCCCAGCTGAGCAGCCGTAGCCGGATGGCACCCTTGGGATGAAAAGATTAGTCTCCATATTTCTTTCTTGGTCCCCAAAATGGGTTTCTTGACATTCAGGAAACCCGCTTGGGAAGAAGAATATAGCGGCGAGAATTTTGCAGGGTTTTTGCCTAGTATAAGCACATTCCAGAGTGGTTTGAGAAATCATATTGAGCAAAAAAAATCACATGTCTTTTTCTATTATGATGATGGGGGCTTGTCGCCCCTAAAAAAAGAAAATAGCACGCTTTCTGGGCAGGCAGCTGTGGGGTTTTTTGTGCAAGATTGCTGTTTTCTATACAAAAGCCAGCAATATTGCACAATAAAAATCTTGGGCAGAAAACAGCAAACGGTAGCGAGTCTATCTTCCCAAAGGGCATTCAAGACCAGAAGGACCTGTTCATAGAATTTCATCATCATCATCATCATCATCATCATCATCATCATCATCATCATCCTAATAATGAATTTTTTATTTGTTACCCCCCTCTCCCCAAGGCTCGAGGTGGGGTACAGAATAGATGAGGTTAAAATCATAGCTAAAATGCACATAGAACAATTAATTAAGCATGTAACATTTGCATGATCTGAATTCTCTTGCTGTCCAACCAGGAATCTCCTACAGCGTTGTCCCCATGTACCTCACGGAGTTGGCCCCGCCAAACCTGAGGAACGTCCTCGGCATGGTTCCCCATCTCTTCATCATCTTTGGCGGGCTGCTAGCCAATTTGTTTGGTCTCCACAATGTCCTAGGGACGGAGGAAGGTAAAACAGAGACGGCGCTTCTTTTGATCTACAGCCATTTTGTCATTGCACTTCTTGGTTGCGGCCGGCCCTATCATTTGGTAAGATGAGGCAATGCAATGCACTTTCAGATTTTGGATTTCTGGATCAAGGAGGCTCAAAGCTTGCAATTAATTTATTGTTGTGATTGGATTTAGACTGCCTGGAAGATGTAAGACGACCACTGTGGGATTTTCCACCTCAGGTGTCCTCATGACTTGCTTGGTCTTGAGGGATAGGTACCATTACTTTAGAGGGGGGGATCCATGCCCTTTGTTCTTCTGCCTCAGGCAGCAAAATGTCTTGGGCCAACTCTGTTCATGCCTATCTTGTTCTTCTTGCACAGGTTGGCCGTTCCTTCTGAGCCTCATTGCCTTTCCGGCATTATTTCAGATGATTCTGCTCCCTTTCTTTCCTGAAAGTCCTAGATATTTGATGATTCAGAAGAGGAATGTGAAGGAAGCAAAACAAGGTACGGTGGTTTTTGAACTGCACCTGTTGAATGGGGCCAAGTGAAGGAAGAGCCTCGATATGTGGGAAAATGGGTATTATTTGTGTATGTTTATTTTGACAGTGGAGAAAAAAAATAGGCAGAGATAGGATATGAAATCTGCCCTTAGAATCACAGAATCATAGGGTTGGAAGAGAACACAAGGGCCATCCAGTCCAACCCCATTGTGCCATGCAGAAATACACCGTCAAAGTATTCCTGAGAGATGACTATCCAGCCTCTGTTTAAAAACCTACAAAGTAGGAGACTCCACAACACTCCCTTGCCACCATATTCCACTGTTGAACTGCTGTTACCGTCAGGAAATTCTTCCTAATGTTTAGATGGAATCTCTTTTCTTGAAGCTGAATCTATTGCTCCATGTCCTAGTCTCTGGAGCTGCAAAAAACAGGCTTGCTCCATCTTCTATAAGACATATCTTCAAATATTTAAACATAGCAATCATGTCACCTTTTAACCTTCTCTTCTCCAGGCTAAACAGGCCTAGTTCTCTAAGCCCTTCTGTAATTTCTAACCATTAGTCATGTTTCTACCTCGTGGGCCAGGAGAGAACAAACCTGCCCCCTCCTCTCTCTGGCAGCCCTTTAGACATGTAAAGATTGCAATCATATCACCCTCTCAGTTTTCTTTTCACTGGCCATTTTCTTCTCCTTCTTCCCTTAAACTCTCTCCAGCCTTAAAGAAGCTGAGAGGCCGGGAGGATGTGGAGGAGGAGATGGAGGAACTTCATCTTGAAGACACGACTGAGAAGGCAGAGAAGAAGATGGATGTGCTCAAGATCTTGCATTTTGAAGACCTGCAGTGGCATCTCATCGCCATCGTCGTCTTGATGGGCGGCCAGCAGCTCTCCGGCATCAACGCAGTAAGGCAATCCCCAAGGCCGGTCCTACCATTAGGCAAAGTGAGGTGATCAGAGTCATCTTGTAACTTCGCTACACCTTAATTAGTGTAACAGAAAAGGGATTCGTTGCAAGGAACTAGTCATTAGGAATAAATAAATCCCAAGCTCTGGTCATGAGCAACCCTCTATTTACAGGAGGGATGGGAAATGGGGACAGGTCCTGGCCCTCCTTTATGCCCCGGGGCCCTCCAAAAGCTACATGGAGTACTGAAAAATGAACTTAAAACCCTACCATGCCTGGAAGTCCACTTCTGGTTCTAAAAAATTGGTATTTTTTGGTGTTAAACATCGCGGGAAGGCCTTGGAACCTATTTAACAGATAAATAGGAGGCTCCCAGGAGAAGCAATAAAGCTAGAGTGGTGCAATGTTTGAGCACTGAACTAAGACTGGGGATGGGGGTACGAATCCCCACTCAGCACGGAAGCCCATTGGCCAAGTCACACTCTCTCAGCCTCAGGGAAGGCCACCGCAAACCCCTTCTGGACAAATCTTGCCAAGAGAACCCTGTGATGGGTTTGCCTTAGGGTCACTCTAAGTCAGAAATGACTGGACGTCCCAAAACAGCAACGAGAAGTTTCTGTCTATGGCTTTGACTCCGGAGACGAGGGTTGAGTTCACTGCTTTGTTGAGGAAACCCACATCACACACTCTCAGCCCCAGAAAACCCCATGGCAGCTTTGCGGTAGGGTCACTATAAGTCAGAAAAGACTGGAAGGCACACCACAACAATTGCTAGTAACCACAACCACAGATTATTACATTGTTAGATTTCTTATAGCGCAAAAAGTCCACAAATGGTTTCCAGCATTCCATAAAGGCTTGTCCTTTAGAACCCACATTCATCTGGCAATTTGGGTCAACTGGACGGCATTTGCAATCCTTCCTTCCATCATTGGTGTTTCAGTCCATTTCCAGGTTTTAGCAAACAATATTCTTGCGGATGTTGTTACGTATCAACGAAGTGATCCCTATTTACCATCCAATTCTTTATCCATAATGCCTGGCAGAAGAACAAATTTTAAGATTAAGAGAGAAATCTTAGCAAAAGGGGCTGTTTTCTGACCAAGGTGAAACGGGGAAGAGGATTATTCCTTCTTGTTTATTTAGGGAAATGGAGCCTATTTCCTTTTAGCCAGAAAGTGGAAGCAGAGCAGAGCAGAAGGTGAGCCCTGGCACTCCAATGACCGGAAGGTAATGAGGTGATTAACAAAGCTCCCCTGCTCTGAAATTAATTAATTCTTCTAAATTGTAGCATGCTGCTGCTCTCCTAGCTGAGATGGAGATTTTTGGACACAACCTTTTCTTCCTGTCTGGGGCTGAGCCCACCCCTAACCTCCCACCTGGAAATGATCTGTGAAACCTGGAGATTCAGGGCTGGACCTTGAGATCTGTCAACTCTAAACTCGGGTTTAGGATTAAAACAGCTTCCCGATTTTTAACTTTTTTCCCAGACTCCAAGTCACCCCCTATCTATCTCAGCATCTCAGTTGCTCTGCGTTTTTTTTCAGGCACACTATTATGCCGAGAGAATCTATTTGACTCTTGATTTGGAGAAAGAAGACGCCTCGTATATCAACTTGATACTTACTGGGATCCTCATGTTCATAACTATAATAGCGGTAAGATTCTCTCTACACTTTCATGTAAATGTTGACCTCCCTGGGCCTGTTTCCACACTGCACTCTTATAACGCAATTATTCCACTTTCAACATCCTATGGAATCCTGGGGTTTGCAGTTCCAGGAGGGGTCAGCTGGCCCCTCCCGAAACTGCAAACCCCAGGATTCCATAGGATGTTGAAAGTGGAATAATCACGTTATAAGTATGTAGTGCGGAAATGGCCCTTGAAGTAGGGTGGACACTTTATATTTCAATAAGAAAGAGGACCTGCATCACGACCTGCATAACCCCCAAAAGAAGAACCAAAATAGGATGTAATTTGCAGAAATGGCCTTAGCCATGTATTTCTCTGTAAAAGTCACATATTGACCACGTTTATAATTTGCATATATTTCTGTCTTATGAAGGGCCTATGTGAATATGTATGGACTTGTTTTTGGCATCTTGTTCAGACTATATAAAAGGACAATTGTTCCAACCCTCAAATAAGAGATGTTGCCCGTTTCTGCGCTAGATTGTTATAGTGCTATTATTCCACTTTCAATATCCTATGGAATCCTGGGGTTTGCAGCTTAGGAGGGGCATTTAGAATGTTCAGCCAGAGAGATCTTTGGCCTCAGTAAACTACAAACCCAGCATTTCACAGGAAAGTGGAATAATAGCACTGTAACAGTCTAGTGCAGAAATGGCCCTTGCCTTATAATAATAAGAAATACCTGGCAACACTCGTTAGCATTGGGAACAGATTATTTTGGCTGCAACAGGCTAACCCAGCTTCCCCTTTGGAAATTAAGGAGGAAAAACCCAGCATATTTGTGCAGTGCTTTTAATTTTTTTTTTAATTCAACACTTCCCTGTACACCGTTGGCCAACGGCTGCTTCCTCCTTTCTAACCTTCCCCCTGCTTTTCCCCACTTCCAGCTGTGCACTGTGGAGTCTTTGGGGCCAAGAAGTCTCCTCCTTATGGGCTTCGGGATCTGTAGCGTCTCCTGCATTCTCCTAGCCATGTCCATTGAACTTCAGGTGTGTAGCGCAAAGCATCCTCTGTTGGTGCCATGTGAGGCTGAGCATGGAATGGTGCGATCCCCCTTTGGTATGATCTTGGCCCAAATATGCTGGCCCTACCATACCTGCCTGAGGTTTGGGATCTGCTGGAGGGACCCTCTATGAGGCTATGGGACAGGGCCTTTTCTGGGGCGGCACCCAGTCATGAATCACCCTCCCTGACTGGCACCAATGCTGGCTTTATTGAAGTACCAGGTGAAAAATATGGATATTTACTAAAGCTTTTGAGCCTCACTAATTCACTCCAAAATGTTTCTGCACATGGTTTTAAAGCGCTTTGACCTTTTCAGTTTGTTTACTGTGCTTTTAGTCTCTTGACATTATTTTTATTGTTTCAAATTCTTTTGTTTGGAGTTGTATGTCATCGTCATGAGATTTCATGATATAAGCCGGGATATACATATTTTGGTGAGAGCTCGTGTGAAGTCATGGGTGGAGTGTCGAACTAGGACTAAGAGACCAGGGTTCAAATCCCTGCACAGCCAAGGAAACCCAGAGGGTAACCTTGGGCAAGTCACACTCTCTCAGCCTCAGAAGAAGGAATCGGTAAACCTCCTCAGAATAAATCCGAGCCAGTATGATGTAGTGGTTTGATTTGGGACACAGAGTCTAGGAGAAAAAAGGTTTGAATCTTCATTTAGTCCTGGAAACCCACTAGGTGGGTCACATTCTCTCAGCCTCAGAGGAAGGCAATGACAAACCCATCTGAATTCATATTGCCAAAAAAACTCTATGATAGATTCACCTTAGGGGTCACCATATGTGGGAAACTTGAAGGCATAGAGCAATAAAAGAAAATAGTTGTGAGAACACACGTATTAGTATTAACTGCTTTTCTCCAACAGAAGACTATCTCATGGATGTCTCAGATCAGCTCGGTTTTCCTGACTATGTTCCTCATTGGGCAGACCATTGGGCCTGGTAAGTGTGCCAAAGATGGAAAGAGATGATCAAGAAAAAATATCCTAAGGCTGGAAGAGTAGATGAGGAAATAGAGAAATGGGAAGTAGGTAGCAACTTTTGGGAAAGTTTTGGGATGCAAACTCCCAGAAAGTTTTGGGATGCAAACTCCCAACAAGCTTGTAGTAACTTTTCCAAGCTCAAGGTGCAGAGAAACAGACAAGAACCTTCCACTTGCAGTCCTCTGCAGGCCAGATGGCATCAAGGGCAGGCAGGGTTGCCAGTTCTCAGGGCCTGGTTCTGAGTCTCCAGTTTTCATAGGCCTGTTCCAGGGAGGAAACAAATTCTCCAGGCTGGCTGGGCTCTGCTCAAGCCAAGAGGAAGAGGCTGCGAGCAAATCTCCACCTTGCCTAAGAGAGCAAACCTTGCTACAATTTCCAAGGCTTCATTTGTTTGTTAATGCAAGTTCCAAAGACTCACCTTCTCTGCTCCTCAGTCTTTCTGGTGCCAGGATTCACCCTCTGTTCTGCTCTGCATCCACCTTCTCTTTAGAAGCAAGTAGCCTAGATTGAAGGTTGCGTAGCCCATCTCTCTAAGTGGATCAGAAAGAATAACCCCTCATTTTACTTTGATTTGGGAATAGCTCCTTTAGTGTTAAGAGTTCTGCCTTAACTTTCAAACTGGGACACACCTTCTTTCTTTGGGTGTGTTTGTGTGGGTCTTTGCACAACAGGCTGTGAACAACTGTAGTTGATACTTAATGCACGACGCTTAATGACAATCCCCAGGGGCCATCCCTACATCTCAGGTTTTGGCCTGGAAACCTCAGGAGCTGAGATGATCCTGGACTTAACAACCCTAGGTGCAGGGAAGGGAAAAGAGTAGCAAAGTCTTCTCAGCTGGTGCTTAAAAATACTATCTGAAAGCATAGCCAGCTCTGCTAGCACTGAAGTGTGTGGAAGGGGAGGAGGAGCGAAGCCAAGAAGGAAATCTGCTCTTATCTCCAATCAGTAACAAAAAAAAAATTGTGCATTTCCCTTCTGGATGGCTTCTAGGAAGGGGAGTTTTTAGAAGAAGTAAGTGCTCAAAAAGAGATGGAACCTTCTCAGATACATCTACAGATCAAGAACCTATTCACACTACAGAATTACAGCGCTATGATTCCACTTTAACTGTCACGGTTCCATCTTATGGAATCCTG
The DNA here is from genome assembly GCA_948474755.1 of Ctenosaura bakeri. Lineage (NCBI taxonomy): Eukaryota > Metazoa > Chordata > Lepidosauria > Squamata > Iguanidae > Ctenosaura > Ctenosaura bakeri. The sequence goes on from CAOLHI010002328.1 coordinate 186,675, forward strand.
GGATTTTTTGTTTAGGGAAGGGCAATTAGAATTCTTAGGCAGAGAGCTCTGTTGCCTGACCATATTTAGGTGGGTTGGTGGGTGGGGAGGATTGGGTATGTTTTTAATGTCTTTTAATGTCTTTTAATGTATAATGTATGTTGTTCGCCGCCTCGATCCGTGTGGAGAGGCAGGATAAAATAATAATAATAATAATAATAATAATAATAATAATAATAATAATAATAATTCCACGGGACAGAACCATGGCAGTTAAAATGGAATAATAATGCTATAATTGTACAGTGTGCATTGGCCCCAGGTAGGGAATTCCATGGGCCAGAAGCTTTTCCCCCGGCATAGGCAAACCAGTGGGCTGAAAGTGGCATTAATTAAAGGGAGTAATTTCTCTCCTTCTCCTAGATCCCGTAACCAATGTAATAGTATCTGAATTGTTCCTTCAGTCGTCTCGGTCCACAGCTTTTGTGATTACAGGAACCTTACACTGGCTGTGCAAATTTCTCATTACAGTAGTGTACCTTCATATAGAGGTGAGTGGGTTTGGTAAGGCAATTTATTCTCATTTGCTGCTCCTAAAAATTCAGGATCTGTATGTTATTTACTGATTTGTGGCCCTTTCCCTGAGAACTTACAGTCTCTGCACACAAAGGCACATAAGTCGGGCCATTTCCGCACTACACTCTTATAGCACGATTATTCCACTTTCAACATCCTATGGAATTCTGGGGTTTGCAGTTTCAGGAGGGGCCATAGGATGTTGAAAATGGAATAATCACGCTATAAGAGTGTAGTGCGGAAATGGCCAGTAATGTGAAATTATCCACTCTATTTAGAATACCGAAACAAAAATTATAAGTGCAGGTGGCTACACCTTTCTTTCTTTCCTTCTTTCTTTCTTTCTTTCTTTCTTTCTTTCTTTCTTTCTTTCTTTCTTTTTCCTGGTACTTCTATATTGCCTCCCAGCCCATAAGGGCTCCAGAGGTATTGAACAAGTAAAAGCAGTTCAAACAGCATAAAGATTTTTTTTTAAATTAAAACACATTAATGTACTGCTTAAATACTTTTTAAGTCCAATTTAAAAACAACCTGCAAATACAATTTTGAAACAATCAAAACAGAGCAGTTTCAGACATTAAAGGCCATGCAGAACAGCCCTGTTTTAGCTCAAAAAAGATGGAGCCAGCTTAACTTCCTTTGGCAGGGAGTTCCACAGTTATGGTGCTGCTACAAGAAAGCCTTGTTTGCTGCTTTTCCCTTTGAAGGTGAATTACAAGCCATCTCAGAAGGATAGATTCTTAGCAGCTTTCTGCCATAAGTACTATGAGAAAGAGATTAGGGAAAAAGTGAAAAGGCGAAGTATAAATTAATCTCCTCCTCCTCTTCATTATTCACAGTTTATGCCTGGCATATTAAATTCTAATTCTTTGTCTTTTCAGATCTTAAAGTCCCGTAGGACTTTTAGGCCAACTCTTTCAACATCTTTTTTAGATTTAATGTTCCAAATGGACTAACAAAACAACCCGAATGGGCTTGACATAGGCCATTTCTGCACGAGACTGTTATAGCGCTTTGCTTCCACTTTCAACCTCCTATGGAATCCTGGGGTTTTCCGTTTCGGGAAGGGCTGGCCTCCCGAAAGTGGAATCAAAGCGCTATAACAGTCTTGTGCGGAAATGACCATAGATAGGGTCACAATAGTACAATTACAGAAAGCACCATTGCTCAGAAGGTGCTGCGTCTTCCAGCCGTAGCTCGCTGATTCCTAAATTCTTGGATAGACTCCGAACTTCTGACTTTAGGACTGATCAGTGGCAGCATGCGGTGGCCAATAGCCCCCAAGAATGGCCAACTCAAAATATTTGGCTGCCAAGGAGAAGGCAACAGATCTCTCCCCCAACAGGCACTCCGGTCGAGGAAATGCAACAAAATCCAAAAAGTTACTTTGCTGTTGCTGAGCCAGGCCCTAAGAACTGGCAACCCTGCCAGCCGGCCCCTCCCAAAACTGCAAACCCCAGGATTCCATAGGAGGCTGAAAGTGGAATAATAGCGCTATAACAGTCTAGTGTGGAAATGGCTTAGGACTCATGATGGCTGACTTGAATTAAAATGAATACATGGAAATATACAAGTAAGAAGATCCTAAAAGTTATTGTTCAAATGCAAATAAACTACCTGTGGATTAAAAATAGATTTGGGATAAAGGAATATGTTAGCGCGTTGTGCTCAGTCCTGTCCATCTCCCCCCTTTCTGTTTCCACCCTTAGACCCACGTTGAGCCCTACAGCTTCCTCTTCTTTTGGCCGCTGTGCGTCGCCAGCTTCATCATTCTGAACAGAATGATCCCAAACATGAAAAACGTAACCTTTCTGGACGCCAGACGCATGGTGGCCATCCGCTTGGCTCGGAGGATCCTGATGCAGTCCTTGGCAGTGTCAGCCGATTAAAAAAAAGACAACAACTTAGCAAGCACTCTTGGCTACAATTTTTTATATATATATAAAAGCAGTGATCCCCAGAAAATTATTGTTGGTGGTGGTGTCCTTCAAGATCTTTTAACTCTTATGACCTGAGCTTGAAAAAGATATATTTTGGACTAGGGCTGTTTCCGCCTTACACTGTTCTAGTGCTATTATTCCACTTTCAACATCCTGTGGAATTCTGGGATTTGTAGTTTAGGGAGACCCAAGAGTTCTCTGGCTGAGAATTCTAAAGGCCCCTCCCTAAACTGCAAACCCCAGGATTCCAGAGGATGTTGAAAGTGGAATCATCGCGCTATAACAGGCTAGTGCGGAAATGGCCTAAGATTTGTACATAGTGATATATACTGCTTGTGTCCAAGTTCTTATAAGCACGCGGTTGAACCACTAACACACTTGTGCTGTTGGGGGCTGTTTCCCCCTTGCAGAAGTAAACAAAAACACATTGAACCTTGTAGAGACTATTAGAAGGCTTCTTCCAAAATGCATCCAGGGTGATTTTGCTTTCACCAACCCCCACTGTTCTTGGGATTTCCATTTTGGTGCCCAAATATAGAGATCTGTAGTTCTTTTAGTATTCTGGGGAGAACTGTTGAGGCAGGCTTATCTGCTCTCCCCTTTTCTTTGTGCTCAGTAAGGGATTTTGGTGGCAGCTGCTGTTTACCGTGCCTGTTGTAGGCAAACACACACAAATACAATACGACTGGCCAGAGCAGAATCCCATTCTTTGCCAGCTCAAGCTTTTATTGCGTTGTTGACTGCAGGCACACTTAAAAGTCTGCATTTTTCCAGACTTCCTTCGCCACCCTCTCAAGGCCAATGCTTCTCAAAAACCTTCCAGCTAGACAGAGGAGGAGGAGGAAGAAGAGGAAAAGTGGGCTGTGCAAGCATAAAAAGACTTTGTAAAAAAGGAGTTTCACTCTCCGAGACTTTATTGTGGGGTATGTCTGTATGGTGCTTTCAAGGGTCCAAAGCTTAGAAGCATTAGAACGTAACTCCCATTGTTGGTATTTTTAATCCCTGCATTGAAGTGAGGGTGGGTGGTTTGTTTGAGGATGTTCAATGCATTTATATGTTAGACCTGATATGGACCAGGGATCTCCTAACTGATAGCTCAGCCCCTTGATGTCTACACAGTGTCTGGATTAACACAGGTAATTAAACAGCATTAAATTTGGGTTGGGGGAGCTCTTCTCCTACATCCATCTCCCACCCTGTGGAGATCATGCATGGTTTCCAGTCCCAACTGTCAACAGACAGGTTCTCCTTTGGAACTTTCTGCCTGATTTCCTCTGATTGGCTCTTGCAATGTCCCGAACCTTCCGGACGGATGTCCTTTAGAGGGGGGGAAATAGGTGGAATTCTCCTCTTCTTCTCACCAGTAGGAAAGAGCTGCGGTAAGTCTCCCTGTGTTCCTTGTCTCTTCATTCCCCATAGGCCGGTGGGAGAACCACTCTGCATACAAGACTGGGCTAGAAGTAGGGGGAAACTAGGTCTGCCAAAATGAAAACCAGCGAGGGGTCTTCCCTCTTTTGCGTTTGTGCAGAAGGAGGCATTTCAGTGATTACACACAACACTGGCTGAAACTCCTTCTTCTACACTAGCCGTTCACAATAGGGGTCATATCTCCCCCAAGGGGGCCCTGACACATTTGAAGGAAGCCACCGGTTGAAAACTGTAAGAGAAAAAAGACCCCTAAAGCAAAGTTTGATTTTGCCATTTGATATAAGGGATGCCATTTGTACATCATGAGACTTGAGCATCCATGGATTTTGATATCTGGGCGGGGGTCCTGGAACCAAACATTACTGGATACGGAGGACCCACTGTCTGTTGAAATATTCCACGATTTCTCGATGCTCCATAATAAATGATTTTCTGCCTGTCTGGTCATGTTGTACCCGTTCAACAGAGGGGTTTTGGAACCTGAGATGAGCCCCTAAGAGGGTCCGTGGCCAAAGATCAGTTGAGAACGGCTGTTCTAGACAACTGTTAAAGGTATAGGAGCCCTCCCCAGTTTTCAATCTGGCAGCCCTAAGTGAGACTGCTACCACACGCAAACGGATTTTGAGTGAATGGGAAGCAAGCTCATTGTTACTTTCTTATTATTGTTGCTTTTACTGCCAGTGACGAGAGAAAAGTCCTTGTGGGATCTTTGGCATCAGGTTACCAAAATAACTTGGCTGGTTTGGGGTAGGATGGACCTTGACCTTGGTGGGGAAGGGACACCCTTTGCTTCTCTGCCTCAGGCAGCAAAATGTTGCGGGATGGTCCCGGGTGCATCTAGGCAAGCGCTGAAATGGCTTGGGTCTGTCTCAGGGGTGTAGCTGTGGGAAGGAGAGAAAGGTGGGCACAGATTCCCTGCTCCAAATAAGAACTCAGCCTCTCTGGTGAATTTTTCCTTTATTCCTAACATTGCAAAGAGTGAGACATGGAAAATCCTTCACCTCTAGAGCTCTTCTGTTTGCTGTATTTGCATGCCCTTGGCCCCTTTGCTTTGGATGCCTAAACTGTATTTACAATGCAGTGCTAGAAATTGGGGGACTAAAAGAAAATTTCATGTAGAAAGGCCGCATTCTTTCCGAGTCTTCTCGGCTGTCCCTGTATATACACTCTTGGCATGTTTGGACTATTAGATTATTACTCTATGATAACACAACCTCCACCTTCCCTCCTTATCCCAAATGTCTTTGAATGTTCAACAAAGAAATGGGATTTTTAAGTGGTTCTTGCCCAAGAATGTTTGCTAACACAGGACGTGAGAAAACATTTATTTTGGAAAATAAAAAAGATTTGGGAAATGAATGGAGGAGCCCAGATTGATCATGGGGCATGACCTACACTCAATAGAAACTCCATGTTCAGGTGCAGTCTACCACCCAAAATGAAATGCCATGGGAGAGAGGACAACGGGGCAAGTGATGTTCTTCTGGACTTGTGGCTTTCCTGTGATCATTTGCTGAAAGCAGGATGCTGCGGTTCTTGGGGTGCTTCAAGATAGAGGAATCCTAGCTAGCCCGGCCGAACCGTTAGGGTGGAAATTATGGAGCCAGAAAATGGGGAAATGGGTTTGCAAATGGGAAGACCATGGAGTTTGGACCAATTATAAAATTCCGTGAAGGAGGTGAGGCCATGGTCTGTCTAGAGGCACCCTAGATCTGACTCTATAGAAGAGGGGAGGAGAAAATGTAAGCCACATGCAACTCCTAAGAGCCACTCTTGCGAACCCCAAAGCCTTCACATGGTTTTTTCCCTTAAATTTCAGGGTGATTTTTGGCTCCAAAACACCCCCCAAACGACTAACAAACATGGCAATATGCATGTCTTCTCCTCCTACTTCCTCTAATCACAGAAAATTGTGATTTGGGTTCACAAACTGGCCAAAAATGGAACCTGAAGGGTGGTGACAATGCTTCTGCTGGACCACAGAAACATTTGTGTGCCCTCCAAGGGGGGAAATGGGGGAAAAATGGGTCTTGCCCCTTATGCAGTTGCCCACCTATTACTGTACTGGTCTTCTAATGTCCCTGGGTGAACTGATAGAGCCGACAACCTCTTCCCCTACAGCTGAGCCTGATTTCTAGCTCCCTACGCAAATAAGATGGAAAGCAAGCCAAAGAAAGAACACCATAAATCAGAATTAGGTCGTAAGGGAAGCAAGCCGAGAGATCTGGAAGTCCCATCACCAGATCCCGGTCAGTCACCAATGGATATGAGGAAAATGGAACACCGCCAATCCTTACCAGGTGCCGTAGGGAGAAGTACGAGAATTCTCGTGGTCCCATCCTCAGAACCCCACCAATTAGGAACAAGCACCATGGGAAGCAGCCCGAGAGATCTAACAATCCCATCACTAGAACACCGGACATCAGTAACAGGTACCATGGGAAGCAGTACAAGAGGACCTGCGGTTGCATCGTCAAAACATCGCAGATCAGTAACAATTTCTCCAGGAACCAGTGTAAAGGAGCTGCTAGTTCCTTCCTCAGAACAATATGCATCAGTTGTGGGTTCCATGGGAAGCCCTGTGAGGGCATTGGACTTTCCGTCAGCAGAGCACCGCAAATCGGTAACGAGTGCCACAGGAAGCCACACCACAGAGGTGGTAGGCAGAAAAGCAGAATCCCGCAAATCGGTAGTTGGTAGCAGGGGGATCTCTACAAAGGAGACTGAAGGAACAAAAGCACAACGCCGTAAATGGGTAAGTTCAAGGAAGTGAGAAGTGTATGGTAATTTAACAATTTTTAGCATCAGGTAGTAGTTTGAACATTGGACTATGACCTTGGAGTCCAGGATTCAATTTCTTGCTGGGCCATGGAATCCCACTGGGTGACCTTGGGCACATTACACACACTCAGCCCCAGGAAACACCGTGATTGAGTCGCTTTAGGGTTGCTATAAGTAAGGCCCTTTTTGCACGGCATTTTCCATGCGAAAGAGGGCCAGGAGCACCATGTGATTGTGAGGAGCGATCCGCACAACGCACTCATAATCACGCGACACTCCAGGGGCTGGCAGGCACCGATTGCGCACCTTTTCATTTTCAGCTAGAAGCCAAAAATGGTGCGCGGTCACACATTGCTCCAGGGCCCTGCGTGCACTTACCTGATGCGCAGGGCCTCTGGAGCCTTGGTGGTCATGCTTCCTGCCCCAGTGCAGTCTGGAAAACTCCCAGGCTGCACTGGGAAGGAAGAGGTGGGGCTCTCGTGTGAGCAGGCAGCTCATGCGGAGCTGAAGGACCCCGGACGCGAGAGCCTCTCGGCGGAGGCTGCTCGCACAATCCCTGCACCCCAGCAATGGAAGACAGTAAGGTGTGGAAAGGGCCTAAGAAATGACCTGAAAGCACACAACAAAACAACAACAACATATAGTTAAACACTCTACAAGTAAATTATTATACAATTTAAAACTTGGCCCATGAGATACTGGTTGATTTTGTATAACGCCTTTACACCTTGCGTCACACAACTGCAGTATGTGTGAAAGGGATCCAGGAGTCTTGGTAGATCACAAGCTGAACATGAGTCAGCAATATGATGCAGCAGCCAAGAAAGCCAATGTGATTCCTGGTTGCATCAATAGGAGTATGGTGTCTAGATCAAGGGAGGTACTGGTACCACTCTACTCTGCTTTGGATAGACCTCATTTGGAACACTGTGTCCAGTTCTGGGCACCTCATTTCAAGAAGGATATCAACAAGCTGGAATGTGTCCAGAGGAGGGTGACCAAAATGGTGAAAGGTCCGGAAGCCACGCCCTATGAGGAGCGGTTTAGGGGTCTGGGTATGTTTAGTCTGCAGAAGAGAAGGTTAAGAGGGGACATGATATACATGTTAAATATTTGAAGGGATGTCATGTCAAGGAAGGAGTGGGCTTGTCCGCTGCTCCAGAGGGTAGGACAAGGAGCAATGGATTCAAGATGCAGGAAAGGAGATCCACCTGAACCTCAGGAAGAACTTCCTGAGGGTCCAAGTTGTCCAGCAGTGGAATCTGCTGCTTCAATGGAGTGTGACGGAGTCTCCTTCTTTGGAGGTTTTTAAGCAGAGGCTGGATGGCCATCTGTTGGGAATGCTTTGATGGGTGTTCCTGCATAGCAGGGGGTTGGACTTGATGGCCCCCGGGGTCTCTTCCAACTCTATGATTCTATGAACTTCACAGCTTCGGCAAGAAATTTAGATGCTTTAAAATATACATATTGCAGTACTTCATCATCAATATATTTATTGTGCTAGCCAAAGGCCATTACAAAGAAATTAAAATATATGCAGTACATAAACCTTTAAGATAAAAAGTACGGGAGTACAGAAGTGCAAAAAACACCCCATACATTACATGCCAGGGCCAAAGTTATTACCCAACTAGTATAGATATCTCCTTCCCTTGATGTTTTTAACAATGGCTGGATGTATTTATCTCTAAGATCATTATAGCTGGGACAATCAAAAAAGCATATCAGTAATATCTTTGAAAGGTAACGAAGCACAATGGCATACTCTGTCTCCCTTAGATGTTTCCTTTTGCTGACCAACCCAATCTAACAAAGGGAGAACTTTTGCCTGTAAAAGTAAAAGCGACTCTCATCTTGATATTTGGCAAATGTATCAGGAACTTAGCAAGCGATAAAGACAAAGGAATGGAAGAGCTGTAAAACGTATTAGATTGACAAACCTTCATCCCAGCCATCTGAGATTGCATCTATCTCCATATCCCAAGTTTGTTTGTTCTTATAGACCTTCAACTCATTTCTGACTTAGGGCAATCCTAAGGTGACCCTATTGTGGGGTTTTCTTGGCAAATTCAATAAACTAGCACTCATTTAAAAGTTTAGAAGCATTTAAAACATAATACAAGAATGAACGTATGGCATGGTCTCTATTAAAAAGTATAAACTACTGTCTATTCTTTCTTCCCCTAGGAGCTGACACGGCCCCTTCTCATGCTTACGGTGATAATATGTTTTGGATCATCTCTCCAATATGGCTACAACTTCTGGGTTGTCAACCATCCCGCTGCGGTAAGATTGTTCGGCAGCCTAGGCTGACCTCTTTGAAACACCATAGCTGAGCTCGGAAGAGTTGCTTGTTCGCACCACAAATCCCAGAATTCCCCACCATTGCCCTCCCTTGGATGCAGGAGGTCTTGAGTAGGTCTAATGTCATAATCCAAGTGGAAGATGCCGAAGACCTCAGGCAAGAATCCCTGTCTGGCCAGGGAAATCCATGACCCTCTCTCAGCAGTGGCCAAATCCTCTTGTGACAAGACCTGCTTTTCGATTTCACTACTTGGTATGGCAGCTCCCTCTCCCCGTCTGCTAAAGCCCCTTGCCACCCTATACATCTCTGCCTTTCCCTTTAAAACACCACCTTCGTGCAAAAAGGGTAAAGCCTTTCAGGAATCCCCTTTAATGACTCTAGATCAGTGGTTCTCAACCTGGGGGTCGGGACCCCTTTGGGGGTCGAACAACCATTTCACGGGGTCGCCGCTCCTCAATCCTGCCCCCCCTTTTAAAAGAAGGTGGCCTCACAGCCAATGGGAACAGTGCTTCTGAGACCCCTGCGCTGGGGTTCAAACTGCAAACCCCAGGATTCCATAGGATGGTGAAAGTGGAATCATAGCGCTATAACAGTCTAGTGCAGAAATAGCCAGGATGACTTTCTCCTCTCGCTTTTGTTGTGCGTGGACCCTTGGCGCTTGCCACACGCACGTGTTGTGTTCTTCGCCCTGACTGTCTTGCATTCCTCGCTTTTTGTATGTTCAGCGTCTGCACACCCTTTAAAGGAGGGAGTGAAACAAAACGCGTCTGCTTATGCCGCCGCCATCTTTCCTCTCTCCCTGTCCTTTCCTCCCTGCGCCTCGTGTAAAATGTGGGCTGTTTTGGCATTGCCTTTGGGAGCGACTGGCTTTTTGAACTGTGGAAACCCAACATTCAGAACTAGAACTACTGCCTTAATTCTGGCATTGATGGATGCTTTCTGTGCTTAAAAAAAGGGGGGGGTTACCAGTTTTTAGGCATTAGAAGTCTATCCAGAGCAGTGATTTAGGGCAGTGTTTCTAATCTATTTGATGTTGGAAATAACTAACTAACTAAATAATAAATAATAAATAAATAAATAAATAAATAATAACGAAAATGATTTTATGGTTGGGGGTCACCACAACATGAGGAACTGTATTAAGGGGTCACGGCATTAGGAAGGTTGATAGAGTAGTGCAATTTAGTTATAGCTGCTGAAATTCATTCAGCTCGGGCAAAATTTATGAAATTATACTATACTATAATCTACTAAAATTATACTATAATCTTTATTCAAGTAATAACCAAAATAAAGTATTGGTTTTCACATACACATCCAAGCTCAAACAGATATTCAAAATGCATTGAGACAGTTTCTTATATCTTTATGTTAGCATAAAGGCACAGGTCTCTCGTGCACAATCCTCTGGCCACCTTTTTTTCCAAAGGCTCTGTTCCCAAATTTAGGTCGTTCTCTGACCAGATTCAAAAGTGGGTCGATGTCTCTTCTGTACCAGTCTCTAGGTTTTCTCTATGGCCATTTCCGCACTAGAGTGTTATAGCGCGATGATTCAACTTTCAACATCCTATGGAATCCTGGGGTTTGCAGTTTAGGGAAGGGGCCTTTGAGGCCCCTCCCTAAACTGCAAACCCCAGGATTCCATAGGATGTTGAAAGTGGAATAATAGCACTATAGCCATTTCCACACTAGCCTGATATAGCGCGATGATTCCACTTTCAACATCCTCTGCAATCCTGGGGTTTGCATCCTCGGGAATCCTGGGGTGCGCAAATGGACTGGGACATTTTAAAAACAGGTTAAAAAGTGGGGACAGTCAAGGAGTAATTGGGACCATCCCTCCCAAACTGAGACAGCTGGAAGATGTGTTGCCTGAGATGGTCACTTTACTTAGCCTAATGGTAGGACCAACCCTTGACTACTAATCTGGTTTTGATCAGGCGGGCAATCTAATGCTGCTTGCGGTGTGCTTTCCTTGTAGCTCATTGAAGACTTTTACAACAGCACCCATCACTTGAAGAAGAAGGTCAGCATCGACAAAGACTTTCTCACTTTCCTCAACAGCTTAACCATTGCGATCTTCTCCTTCGGAGGTCTCATTGGTTCCCTTTTGTTTATTCCCATGGTGGATAAATTTGGCAGGTACGGAGATAACACGGGGATCCGGGGGACTCTGGTATATAGGGCAGCCGTGCAAGGAGGATAGACTTAGAGAGCTGGGTATGTTTAGTCTGCAGAAGAGAAGGTTAAGAGGGGACATGATAGCTGTGTTTAAATATTTGAAGGGATGCCACACGGAGGAAGGAGAGGGCTTGTTTTCTGCTGCTCCAGAGACCAGGACAAGGAGCAATGGATTCAAGCTGCAGGAAAGGAGATTCCACCTGAACCTCAGGAAGAACTTCGTGACAGTCAGGGCTCTCCGGCAGTGTAATCTGCTGCCTGCATGGAGTGTGGTGGAGTCTCCTTCCTTGGAGGTTTTTAAGCAGAGGCTGGATGGCCATCTGTCGGAAGTGCTTTGAGGGTGTTCCTGCATGGCAGGGGGTTGGACTGGATGGCCCCTGTGGTCTCTTCCAACTCTACATTTCTATGATTCTATGATTCTAAGGAGAAAGCATTGCTCGGTGCAGGGCAACGTACAGCCTTTTTGTTACACCCCTGGGGTCAAACATTTTTGCCCAAATGACCCTAGAGAGAGCGGGGAATATTTTCAACATATTTTGGAGACCCCAGGTCATTGTAGAGCCAGGAGAGACTTTTTTCTAAAACAAAAAATGACTTCCGGTCACTTCGAATCCTTGGTTGGCCATCAAAACCCACTGGGTGACCTTGTCTAAGTCACACTCTCTCAGCCTCAGAGAAGGCAAGAGCGGAACCCTCTCTCTGAACCAATCTTGGCAAGCAAACTCTGGAATAGGTTTGCTTTCGGGTTACCATAAGTCAGCAATGACTTGGAGGTGCACGAGAACAATAATGATACTAAGAAATTTAGAAATTAAAATAGATAGCGAGTATAAATATAATGAGCAACAAATTTAAGAGAAAGAATCCTAAGTAATGACTTTATATAAGTAGGAGCCGTTTGCGACATGGGCGGGAACCATTTTTTAATTAGTGGTAGTCTTTTTATTTGCTCAGTTTAGTTAATTTTTGTTAGATCAGGTTAAATATCTGTTGGTTTTTATTTAATAACTGTAAGATTGTGTGTAATTTTTAGTTATATTATGTTTTTTCCCTTCTTCTCTTGGACATATCATTTTGATTGGTGTTTGAGGTTTTTTTGTGTTTTTGTCGATTAAAAAATAATAATAAAAAGGAAACCAACGGCCATTTCCATACCACATGGTTATAGTGCTATTATTCCACTTTTGCTCTTCTGCAGTTATGGCTGACTGTTTTGCTGTAATGGCATAATTGCAGTATGCTGATGACCCCCAGGGTAACATAAATGCCCAACTACAACAAAAGTTGTGTTGTTGTTAAAAAGTACTGGGGAACAGAGTAAAAGCAATGTTGTTCACCTAAGCTGTGGTATCCCCTTTGTCCAGACACCAGAGGTGCTATTTGTTCATCTTTCTTGGGGACAGGGAGGGGGAAAGGGGAGAACAATGCCACTGAAGCCACATAGAATCATAGAGCTCAAAGAGACTCCAAAGGCCATCCAGTCCAACCCCCTGCCTTGCAGGAATACCCCATCAAAGCATTCCTGACAGATGGCCATCAAGCCTCTGTTTAAAAATCTCCAAAGGAGGAGACTCCATCATGCTTCCAGGCAGTGTATTCCACTGCCAAACTTCTCTTACCATCAGGATGTTCTTCCTAACGTTTTGGTGGAATCTCCTTTCCTGAGGTTTGAAACCATTGCTCTGCATCCTAGTCTCTGGAGCAGCAGAAAACAGGCTTGCTCCATCCTCCATATGAATGGATGTTATATGGAGGATGGAGCGAGCCTGTTTTCCAGTCTCTGGAACAGCAGAAAACAGGCTTGCTCCATCCTCCATATGAACGGATGTTATATGGAGGATGGAGCGAGCCTGCCACAATATCAGAACCGCAATGGGATAACACCATGGCACCGATACACAATAGCGGCTATGCAGCATGATTGGAGCCATTCACGGGTATTTCCTGCGAATGAAAAGAGACGATCCAATAAGGATGGAAATGCAATTCAACAACAGGAGAGTGATGAGGTCATGTAATAAGGAGATCAAAAATGAGACTTTGGGGCTTTCCACACTACACTCTTACAGTGCTATTATTCCACTTTCAATAGCCGGTGGAATTCTGGGGTTTGCAGTTTACTAAGGCAGGGGGTTGGACTGAGAGCTCTCTGGCTGAGAATTTGAAATGCCCTTCCCTAAACTGCAAACCCCAGGGTTCCATAGGATGTTGAAAGTGGAATAATAGCACTATAACAGTGTAGTGCGGAAAGGCCCTAAGCCAGTGCATCCGTACAACAAAGACAAAAAAGCAGTGTGTGATAAAGCTCTATACATGGACTGTGTTGCACTTCCACAACCTCTATTGCCTGTTTTCCAAAAGTTACTGTTCATTCCTTTGTGTATGCCTCCAGCCACGCTACCCCTTTTCAATATCTTTTTCAGAAAAGGTACCCTGCTGCTCAATAACTGCTTGTCTATGGTTGCTGCTCTCCTCATGGGTCTTTCTGCCATAATACAAGCCTATGAATATACCATTTTTTCACGCATGGTTACTGGAATATGCTCAGGTGAGAAACACACTTTGATTTAGTGATGTTAATTTTTTTCTCCAAAATGTGAATTTTATTATGCATGAGCCAAAAAGCGTAGCCTCCATTTGCAACAAAAAAAGCATCAACAAATGAGATTATGAATCAAAATAACGCTACAGAAAGGCTAAGAACTCTCAGGTGTCAAAATGATAAAACCTCCATCAATCACACTAGATGATATGCTTGGAACTTAACTCCTCGGTAGGACTAAGAACAATGAACAACTAATACAGATTCTAAGTTGCAAATCTAGAATCAAACAATGCCTGGCAAATTTTCATTAAAATCAGCAATTTGTCAAGGATTCTTGCCTCACTTTCATAACTGACTTAAGACATGTTTCTGTTCTAAAAGCAACAGAATAATCCAACCCCTTTAATAGTGTAATGACTTTTAGCATTTCACATCTTGCCCTTCCCAGGAGGCTCCGGCAAAAGGAAACTGCTGCAGGCTCTCCTAGCTTGTCTGTTCCAGCTTTACCATTTCTGCATGAGACTGTTATAGCGCTTTGATTCCACTTTCAACATCCTATGGAATCCTGGGGTTTGCAGTTTCGGGAGGGGCCAGCCAGCCCCTCCCGAAACTGCAAACCCCAGGATTCCATAGGATGTTGAAAGTGGAATCAAAGCGCTATAACAGTCTCATGCGGAAATGGTCTGTATTTCATCTAGATGTTCTTGATCATCTTTAACTACTTTCCTCTCTACCCAGGTGTCTTCTCCTGTGTTGTGCCGATATACCTGGGAGAGATAGCCCCCAAAAGTCTCAGGGGAGGCATCATGACAGTGGCCATGTTCTTTGTCGGTGCCGGAGTCCTGATTTCTCAGGTCCTTGGCCTTCCCGAAGTCCTGGGGACCAAGAAAGGTAAACCTGCGATAAGGTGCTCCTCTGGCCCGAGGCGGATCCAGGTTGTCCTCCCAGTTCACCCCTGTCTCCTCTTCTGCAGACTGGCCCATCTTGTTGGGCATCCCCGGAGGACTGGCGTTGTTTCAAATCTTCATGTTGCCCTTCTTCCCGGAGAGCCCGAGGTATTTACTGATTCAGAAGAGGAAGGAAGAGGACGCAAGGCAAGGTGAAATGGCCCTGGATTGGAAGCAGGTGGAGAACTTAGGAGTGATAGGAATTGTGGTTCAACAAGTCAGAAAAAAGTGTTGAATAGGTTAATAGTGATTTAACTGGATAATTTAAATAATTAGACTGGATGGCCATTTCTGCACTGCACTGTTATGATGCTCTTATTCCACTTTCAACTTATTTGGGGGAATTCTGGAGTTTGTAGTTTATGGAGGCCCAAGAGCTCTCTGGCTGAGACTTCTAATTGCCTCTCCTTAAACTGCAAACCCCAGGATTCCATAGGGTGTTGAAAGTGGAATAAAAGCACTATAACAGTGGCCATTTCCGCACTATACTGTTATAGCACTATGATTCCACTTTCAATATCCTATGGAATCCTGGGATTTACTTTTTCGAGAGGGGCCGCAGGGAACCATAGCGCTATAACAGTCTAGTGCAGAAATGGCCAGTGTAGTGTGGAAATGGCCTATGGAAGTGGACAAGTAATCAAATATGATAACTTGGTAAATAATCTGACCCCTTGCGAAAGTCAAAAAAACTCTGCTGGGGCACAGAGAAGGAAGACAGTGAATCTGGCCAATCGGCCAGAGAATGGGAGGGGGAGAACGGGGGGCAGGCAAGCAGGCACCTTGGGAATAATCACATTCATGAAGGTAAACCCACAAATGTGGAGAAAGAACTGTAATCACTAAAAATGCATGTTTATAAGAACGATTAGCAAACTATAGCAAGGTCTAATGCCCTTTCTGCAGGATGTCAGCATCCCTCATTGGAGACGGGAGAAGGACAGGATCCGGATGACGCTTATGTACAATGCTGTCCATGTCCCATTGTTCTCCTATCCCCAGGCGGCGCAATTGTGCCACAAATCATTACCAGGTTTTGCCTGTCAATGACTGATGATTGTTCAGCCATCCCGCCATCCTCCCACACTTACCTGAGCTGCAGAGGGTCAGGAAGCGTGGTGGCCATATTTCCTCCCCAGCATAGCCTGGGAGATTGCCCGGCTGCACTGCGGAAGGAAAAGGTATGGCCAACGCACCTTCTCCATTCCCCCAAGCAGCCGGTGCGGAGGGGAGCGATCCTGTCACTTTCCCCTCCCTGGAGAGGCTCTTCTGGGATCTGCACGGAACACTGCCGGGATCGGGTAGAGTGTGGGAAGGACCTAAGCTAGCATTTCCTACGTGCCCTAGCATACACATGACAGGAGGCACCCATCTTGACAAGAGGTAGGGTGTACCTAAGAAAACCTGAGCTAGATCATCCCCACCCTGAACATAAATCCACTCCCTTGCCCTTCTCCCCTCCAGCCTTGCAGAAGCTGAGGTGCCAGGAAGATGTGGAGGCAGAGATTGAAGAACTCTACCAAGAGGACCAGGCAGAGAAAGCCGAGAAGGTCATGAATGGGATGAAACTGCTCTGCTATCGGGGCCTCCGGTGGCAAGTCATCTCCGTCATCGTCTTGATGGGCGGCCAGCAGCTCTCGGGTATTAATGCGGTAAGGGCCCCACGAGCGCAGCCGATCAGGAGGCTGAGCTGGAGAGATGGTGTGTTCTCTTTAGGCAGGGGTGCAGCCCAAGGGGCACATGTACCCCCTGGGGCTGTTTCTATGAACCGCCCCCCATGACTTCTAGGATGTAGAGGCACATTTTGATGCACCCTGGCCCAGGAGTAACCTTTTTTGGGGGGTGGAATGACTTTTTGGATGTTTTTAATTATATTGCAATCCTTTGTAACTTTGTAAGCTGCCTTGAGTCACAATCTGTGAGATAAGTGGGGTATAAATAGATTATTTTTATTACGAGCCAGTGTTCTATATCACCGGTAGGTTGTAAAGTGGCTTGGAGAGAAAGTTACAAGCATAGCAACAGTTTTGCAATTGCAAGTAAGTGAAGATTGTGAAGAGCCAGCAATGGTGTAGCTGTGTGCTTGTTTCAGATCTATGACAACCTTAAGATGACTCTATTGTGGTGTTTTCTGGGGCTGAGAGTGTGTGACTCTCCCGAGGTCCCCCAGTGGGTTTCCATGGCCAAATAGGTTGCCAGGGTTGTAGTCCAATGATCAAGTCACTACACCACGTTCTCATACTAATATAGGTTTGCCAGTAGTTTCTTCCGCAAATCAGTCATATTGAATGGTGTGCTCCATTTTCAGGCGTACTATTATGCAGAGCGAATCTATGCGACAATGTCGTTAAGCCAGTACGAGGTCCGGTATATCACAGTGTTTTCGACCCTTACTCTCCTCTTCACGTTGATAGTAGTGGTAAGCATTTCCTGTCTCCTTGGACTTCTTGGCCTTTCGAGTTTCTAACCATCCCAGAAGGCATGTCGGCACCTGGGACGGATCCTCTATCTGGGGCCATTCCCGCCCTAGACTGTTAGAGCGCTATTATTCTACTTCCAACATCCTATGGAATCCTGGGGTTTGCAGTTTAGGGGACGTCTCAGGCAAACCTCAAGATTCCATAGGATGTTGAAAGTGGAATAACAGCACTATAACAGGCTAGTGCGGAAATGGTCCTAGTGTTTCTTAGCCCCAGCCCCATTTGCTGGGAAGCACTAGGCTTCTGCACATAGCATTGAGGGATGGTTCCAATACGTATTTTCCTTCATGCAGCTCAATTTTTTAGGCTGGCCAGCATGAAGGTAAAGGCACCCACCCATTTTCTCTCTCAGACTCTCGTTCTCTCTCTCTCTTCCTCCTCTGCTTTTTTGCCCTCTAGGCTTACATAGTCGATACTGTGGGGCGAAGGGTTCTCATTCTCATCGGCTTTGGGATCTGCAGCATTTTGTGCGTCCTGTTAACCATGACCCTCGAACTCCAGGTCTGTATTGCAACCCATTGCCCAGGTGGGCCTTAGCAATGGGCCTTACAGTGGACCATGGCCTCAGGCAGCAGAGGTGGGGTGTCTGGCATGTGGC
This sequence comes from Ctenosaura bakeri, assembly GCA_948474755.1. NCBI lineage: Eukaryota > Metazoa > Chordata > Lepidosauria > Squamata > Iguanidae > Ctenosaura > Ctenosaura bakeri. The sequence continues at coordinate 204,435 of CAOLHI010002328.1, forward strand.
TAGTTGTTTGCAACGTTACGATCCTATCCTTTCCTGTGCAGGCAAAGATCTGTTCCTTTCAGCAGGGCTTTGAGTGTGGACTGTTCAAGGGAAACCCTTTGCCGTGCTGGGCCATTTCTATTTAATTTTCTTCTTTTTAATGGTTTATTTTTCACTCCTGTTAATTCTCCTGAGAGCTCAATAATACTTCTTAACTTCTGGATGATGTAACATTTTCCAGTTGTGTCTGTTTTAACTGTACAAGCCACCTTGAGTGCTGCACTGAGAAAAAGGAGTGCCAGAAATAAATGTTCTAAGACAGTAATTTTTAACCAGTGATCTGGGGATCCTTTGGGGTCCATGGAGCACTCACAGGGGATCCGCAAAGCCCTAATGCTGGGTGCCAACAGCTGCAACAGCAACAAGGACGTGGCACTGTTGTGGGTGCTAAAACTGCTCCCACATTTGCAAACGATGACTATGGAGCCCAGGGTTTGAGTCCTTCACCCCTAACCCCTACAAATGTGAAGGGACAACTGTATATAGATAGCGTCCATGAAGCCAAGCAAAATCAGAGGGTGGCCAAGATGGGAAAAGATATAAATGAGGATGAATGAACGTGCCAGGAGAGGACTGCAGTTGTTTGCTTCTGCCGGAGTTGGCTGGAAAGGGCGAGATTCCTCCTCTCCTCCATTTCTCCTGTGGAGTTAATGGAGTACAAATTAGTTTTGCACTTTGAGCTCAGTTTGCAGCACTGGAAGTAAGCAGAGGACAAAGTGGGGAAGTGGGAGGAGGAAAAAGAATCTGGGACATTTTAAAAGCAGCTGAAAAATGGGATGACAGAGGATGAATCAAGACTGCCCCTGCCAAATTGATGTCTTTTGCACTCCCTGGGCTGCCAAAGGTATCAAAGGGCATGCCTTCTGTTTAGGGGCAGTGTGGACAATCCCATTCATGTGTGACTGAAGCATGACCATCCTTCTCCAACAGAACACCATCTCATGGATGTCTTACGTCACTTCAAGCTTTATCTTCGTCTACCTTATTGGACATATCATTGGGCCGGGTAAGCATTTAAAGAATGTACAGGCATTGTGGGAGGAGGAAGCCCAAGACAAAAATGAGATGAATTCATTTAGTGCCAGCCAAAGCTTGAGAAGTTACAAGCCCCACCGATATGTCACAGCAGCAGGGGATCAGCAGCTGCCAGAACAACACAGAACTGAATGTGTACATGTAGGCTCTTTGCCCTTTTCTGTCTCTCTTTTTGCTACTCTTTCACTGGCATCCTGTTAGTGATAGATGCATGTGTAAGTCCTATTCACCCATAGTGCAGTGGAGGCATTCTGCTGACTGCAGCAGAAGTGGAATCGCGTGTACATCAGTGCTGCACTTTGCAGTTGCACATTGGGCATCGGGCATCAGGAATTATGCACTGTAGATCAATAATTGCCCATTGCACAATGGTACCCAGTCATTGCAGTGTGTCGTGCAATGTTGCTATTGTGCACAGGGGCTGTCTCCGGGGATTTTGGGATTTTGGATTGCAGCCCCTTCCCTCTCTCTTTCTGCTCCCCCTTTTCCCACTCTCTGACCCTTCTCTTTTCTCTCTCTCTCAATCTCTCTCTCTTCCTCTTTGTCCCTCCTCCTCCTCTGGTGGGCTGCTAAGAAAAGGGGCACACTGTTGCTTCCAGAGGTCTATACTGATTAGTCACAAGAGGAAATGAAGCTATGGGTTGCAGGAAATTAGACTGAGAGTTTCAGTCACAATCATAGGTCTGGAAACCATGAATCCCTATGAGGAGAGGCTCAGGGAGCTGGGTACATTTAACCTGGAAAAGAGAAGGTTAAGAGGGGACAGGATAGCCACTTTTAAATATTTGAAGGGATGTCACATGGAAGATGGAGCAAATCTTTTTCTTGCTGCTCCAGAGACCAGGCCATGGAGCAGTAGAAATTCTACCTAAACATTAGGAAGAACTTCTCGATGATAAGAGCAGCTTGACTATGGAATGCACTGCCTAGGAGTGTGGTGGAGTCTCTTTCTTTGGAGCTTTTTAAACAGAGGTTGGATGGCCATCTGTTGAGAGTGCTTTGGTTGTGCAGTCCTGCATGGCTGAAGGGGGCTGGACTGGAATGCCCTTGGTGTCTCTTCCAACTCTATAATTCTATGGTTTTGTGAGTCAGCCCTTTGCATTCTCCTTCTCTCTCCCTCCCAGGTCCGCTGCCCAACGTGATAATAGCAGAGCTGTTCCTGCAGTCATCCCGGTCCACTGGCTTTGCGCTGGGCGGGTTTGTCCATTGGCTTCTCAACTTTATGACCGGAGTGATGTTTCTTCAAATAGAGGTGAGTGGTTTTGGTCGTGAGCAGACAGTCTGAATCAGTTCTCCAAGCCCAGCCCTGTATCACCCACTCCACATAGCTACCCTGAGCTATTAAAGTAGTTCAAAAGTTCACTTCTTTGGGCATCTATACCACAGTGGCCAGAAATCCAGTCTTTTCTATAGTAGCATACCTTCCAACATTTCCCAGGTGAAAGCAACATTTGGCTAAGCAACATCAGAGGGTGGACAAGGTGACGAAAGTTATTAAATGGTGAAGAACACACAAGCTAGGAGAGGCTGCAGCAGTTAGCTTTTGCCTGAGCCTACTGGGAAGGGCAAGATTCTGCTCCCTTCTCTCCTCTTCCTGCTGCTGAATTAACTGAGTCAGAATGGCTGCAGTTTGGACTTAGGCCACGTTCGCACTAGACTGTTCTAGTGCTATTAGCAGTAGTGCTATAAGCATGCAAAAAAAGCATGTTCCAATTTCTGCGTGTCTTCCCTGAACAGAGACTGACTCGAAAGCAAAAACAAGACAGGTGGCTTCAGGTTCCAAACTTAAAAGGTTTACTAATAAGCTTTATAATTGCATATCCATTAGAGAAACTAGATCCTAACTAACTAACAAAGGGATTGGGGAAAACGGTATTTTCATTTTAAACTCACCAACTTCTTGGTGAAAAGGCTACCATCGAAAGATCGCTAAAGGGAGAGAGATAAAGAGAGTGGTGTGGCCTTCTCAGTATGACCAGTAACTGACACTGGAATGTATCCTGGGTCATATGGTCTGGAATAAGTTGGAATAAGAGAGAATGCTAGAATTTTCCAACAGTCCACTTTTGTGAGGGTCCTGAACCCCTCACTCTAGTGAATATGGAGGGCCAACTGTACTCACATCTGTCCGTTTTCCTCTCTCTCTCTCTCTCTCTGTCCCTCCCACCCCTTGTTGATTGCTACCCCAGACACAGATCGGGTCCTACAGTTTCCTCCTCTTCTGGCCGCTCTGCTTTGGAACCTTCTTTTACACCTTTAAGATCATCCCAGAAACCAAGGGCAAGAGCTTTCTGGACATCCGTAGGCTTATGTCTGTCCACGTGGCCGTGGCCAGGAAAATCCAGGTTCACAGCCGTGAGCCGAGCATCAAACACAACAAACACGGTAAAAGGAAATCTACACACCACAGCGGTAAAAAAAAGAAGCGAAAAAAATCGGGAGTAGGGAGTATTTGATACTGGCGTCCTGCAGGGAGAACCTACCTCCGATGACATGGAGAAGACAGTGGGTTCATTGTCTGGTCCTTCCCTCCCCTTGACCCTGTCGTTTTCCGTTACGACTTTTCTACAATTTTTTAAAATAAAAGTAAATAATCAAAGAGTGTGGTGTCAGCATCCTTCCTAAACAAAAACATTGCAATAATGGGTTGAAAAAACCTTGGTTAGAATTACAGTCTAAGATATAACTGGGATTTTAACTTGGAGACCCCGTCACACGATGCAGATGTACCACTATGATGCCGTTTTAACAGCCATGGCAACATCCTGTGGAATCTTGGGATTTGCAGTTTAGTCACAGAGCATTTAGGATTATTTTATTTTATTGCTGCATTTATATATGCCTTTACTCCCAAAATGGGACTCAATTAAGTAACGTTTCCTGACCTGCCCCCCACAATCACTCTATTCTGCTTTGTTTGGACCCCATCTGGTATCCTATGTCCAGTTCTGGGCACCACAGTTCAGGAAGGATATTAACAAGCGGGAACATTTCCGTGGGAGGGCAACCAAAATGGTAAAGGCCAAGAAACCATGAAGCCCTGTGAAAGGTGTCTTAGGGAGCTAGTATGTTAAGCCTGGAGAAGAGAAAGTTAAGAAGCAACATGATAGTCATATGGAGGATGGAGCAAGCCTGTTTGCTGCTGCTCCAGGGACGAGGACATGGAGCAATGGCTTCAAACTCCAGGAAAAGAGATTCTACCTGAACCTTATCAAATTCACAGAGTTGCCGTAAGTTGATGAGCAAGTTAAAGGCACACATACACACTCACAAGAACAGTGGTGAGAAAGACATCGTTCTCCAATATTTCACAGATGGAAGCTGGGTCACATGTGCACAAGTGAGATCAGAGTGCAGTCAAGATGGCAAACGCTATTACTGTGGAAGAACACACAAGCTAGGAGAGGCTACTTCAGTTTTGCTTTTGCCTGAAGGACTTCACCCTTTTCTGTCCTCTCCTCCCCTTTTGAGTGAACACAGTGCAAATGACTTTTGCATTTTGAACTCAGTTTGCAGCAATTGAAGTACGCGAAGGACTAAAGGGGGAGAGCAGGAGGAAGAGAGAGAAACTGGGCCATTTTAAAAACAGCTGGAAAAGTGGAATGACAGGGAAGTAAATGGGGATGTCCCTGTCAAAACAAAGGGTGAGAAGGTATGGAATCATGTTATTGGGTTGTCAGTCCCATCCGCCCCAGTGAGTCTAATGGCGTGGAATGCTGAGGGCTGCAGTCCAACAACTTCTGATCCCCACCGTTGACCTCAGTTGTGGTGGAGAACAAACACTACCCTGTCTTTAATGTTGAAACATGTTGGCTTCTACCTGTGGTTAAAGAAGGGGAATACCATCTTGATTTTTTTCTCCAGGTAGCCAAATATTCAGGGCCACTCATCCAAGCTCAGACTTATACTGTTGAGATGATATCACTCCAAAAACTCAACTTTGGGTTTGTTTGCTTGGCCTTCTTCCACTCCCTGTCCTTTCGTGTCTATGGCCATTTCTGCACGAGATTGTTATAGCGATATGATTCCACTTTCAACCTCCGATGGAATCCTGGGGTTTGCAGTTTCGGGAGGGGCCAGCTGGCCCCTCCCGAAACTGCAAACCCCAGGATTCCATCGGAGGTTGAAAGTGGAATCATATCGCTATAACAAACTGGTGCGGAAATGGCGTATGACACTGCAAGCAGGGACTGTCTCATTCTTTGTACAGTACACAGAGAAAAGTAGATGCTCTCTAACCAAATCACAACCACAGGGCTCACAATCTAGTACCCTCTCCTTTTTTGCAGCCATCGCTCATGAACTTGGCTGCCAACTGTCAACCGTTTCCCGGAACTTTCCAGCCTCTGTTCCCGATTGGCTCTTGCAATAGTACCAGCCTTCCGATGGACTTATTTCAAGAGCAAATATGGCTGCTGGGTCATTTTCCCCTCTACGCATGGGTACAGAAAGCTAAGTTTGCATGGCCTTTGCTCCTTTGTCCCCAAATCTCACGGGGAAACGTTAGTGGGGAAGAACGGCTTGTCTGTGATGGGCTTGTATTTCTTTTTCTTCTTCTTCTTGTGTGTCTTCAAGCCCTTTCCGACTTATGGCGACCCTAAGGTGAACCTATCATGGGGGTTTCTTGGCAAGACATATTCAGAAGGGGTTTGCCTTGGCCCTCCTCTGAGGCTGAGAGAGTGTGACTTGCCCAAGGTCACCCAGTGGGTTTCCAAGTGGATGTTTAGACTCTGATTTCCAGAGTTCTAGTCCAATACTCAAAGCATTATGCTACACTAGCTCCTAAAAAATTGATAGCCTGGGAGGAAAAGCACTTGTCCAGTCTCTGCTATTATGATCCAGCCCTGTCATTAGGTAGAGTGAAGCACATGCCTCGGGCATTGCGGTGTCATGAAAGAATGCCTATGATATTGTTTCATTTTTATTTTCAGGCATGGTGAAAGCCAGTTGTGAGATTCTTCCCTCGCTCTGGTGACAAAATCAAGGTGATTTTGGATACTCTTCCCCTTGATTTGGGAGTTTGGGTTGATATTTTCTATCCCGCCTAAACTAGCAAAATATCTTGGGCTTCTGCTTTCCTTAAATGTTCATGAAGTAGCATGTCGTCATGGCCATTATTTTAGACGGCTTTTTAAGCAAATGTAAAATGAAGGGAATTTGACCCATGGTGAAACAGAGCCTCCATATTCAGAACCACTCTACCTCCAAATAAAACCACCATTTGGAAAGACTGCTTGGAAAAGCTTCCCAGGGTGACTTGTTCTGGACTCTGGTACTCCCCAATAGTTTGTGGTTGAAGTGAGGAATGGGTTTGAGTGTGTCCATAATCTCCTGAGAAGATTCCTCCTCTTCTCCTTCCACAGCTCAGTCTGATTTCTGACCCACAACACGAAGAATGGAAATCAAAGTAAAGGAATGTGTCCAGATCAATGAAAAGGCAAGTCCAGATAGTGGTGGGCAAGATGGAACAGCACCTTCTGGCAGCAGTGGAGGATGGATTAAAGCAGGCATCAACATCTCAACAATTCAGAGAGACCTTTTATGTTCTCCTCTCCATTCACGGGATGCCAGCATCCCTGCCAATATGTTTAATTGACCATTACATTAACTTCTAACTTCAAAATATACTAATTTCATGCTTTGCCTTCAATAACTCAAACCACCACTGTTATTTCTCTCCCGCAGAAGCTGACGGCTTCACTTCTCTGGGTAGCGATGATCTCTTCTTTCGGATCCATCCAGTATGGTTACAACCTCTGGGTGGTCTATTCCCCATCCGTGGTAAGATGGCTTTGCAGTGTGGACAGTTTCTTTTTGGGGAGGGGGTTGTCAAGCCATACATTTCTGCTGTTTACTGTGAATGCAACTGCTATGATTCAGGGGGATTATTTTTGGCTTTGGTTTTTCCAGTCTTCCCATCATTTTACCATTACAAGGGGAGGCTGGAGACTGGAACGTCTTTTGGTTTCTATGTATGTCTGTGTGTGTCTGTGTGTGCCTTTAAGTCAATGGTCCCCGAATTTCATATAACTGTCTAGTGTGGAAATTCTGTAAGGTGCTGTGGAGGCAGATTTTTTTTTTAAACAGCCGCTCCCTAAATGGCAAACCCCAGAATTTCCACAAGATGTTGAAAGTGGAATAATAGCACTTTAACAGTCTAGTGTGGAAATGGCCTAAGCTTTGGGCCCTGGTTTTATTTTTACGTAATCAGCAAGGCGGCCACGCCAAACTGTTCACCGTATCTTCCTCTCCTAGATCGTACGAGACTTCTATTCCATAGAAGAAGAAGGCGTGCAGGTGACCATTAAGGACCCTGAGAGTCAACTGTTAATGATGGCTTTCTCCATGAGCACGTTCCCCCTCGGAGCCGTAGCCGGGTCCCTTCTGGTCGGACCTCTGGTGGACAAATCTGGCAGGTAAGCAGTGGCAAAGGCAGAGATTCTGCATCGTGATCTCCATGTCGTAACTCTACAGATCCATAACTACGGCCATTTCCGTACTAGCCTGTTATAGTGCTATTATTCCACTTTCAACATCCTATGGAATCCTGGGGTTTACAGTTTTGGGAGGGGCCTGGCCAGGCTGTAACAGGCTGGTGAGGAAATGGCCTATGTTGCAAAAACTCAGTAGATCTGAATTGTAAAGACATGGATGCAGGCACTAGCAAGAGTGCTCCAGTGCGCATCAAGCACTTCTGATGTGCACCTCTGATGCCCGTTGAACCTTTCTGAAGGACAGTGGGGACTCCTGTTTTGCTCCAGCACTTCCTACCCAGTACATGAATGTGCACTGGGAAGCACCCGGATACACATTGCTGCCCATTACGCACCATTGTGCCTCGGTCACGCCACCACAACACAACAGATGCCCATGGAATCAGAGAGTCATAGAGTTGGAGGAGACCTAAGGGCCATTGAGTCCAACCCCATTGTGCCATGAAGGAATACACAATCCGATCACTCCCGACAGATGGCCATCCAGCCTCTCTTTAAAAAACTCCAAAGAAAGAAGGAGACTCCACCACATTCCAAGGCAGCGTATTCAACTGTCAAAGAACAAGTCCCTCTCGAGGAGGGAGTTTCAGAGCCCAGGGGCCACCACCAAGAAGTCCCTTTCCCGTTTGGCCACCCGATGTACCTATGAAAGTGGTGGGGCAGAGAGAAGAGTTTTTCCAGAAGATCTCAAAACACAGGCAAGCTTTATGGGAAAATACAGTCCTGTTCAAATTTCCTAAAGCTTAAGTGAAGGGTCCCTTGTTTTAGAGGAGAATAATCTTTATAGAGATTATAGAGTTTCAATTCTCCTTTTGAAAACTATTCTGGGAGAGGTAGTTTGTGGGCTTCTGGGGGGCTCCAAGGGGTGCAAAATCAAAGAGGAGCTGGAGGCCACCCTTGGGCCACATGTTGCCCAGCCTCCCAGTTAGATTTTGACTTGGGAAATACAGGTACCAATCCTCACTGACTAGGTAACATTGAGGCAGCCTCTCTTGGATGATTTTGGGGAGAAGGGAAAGCACACACATCATCCTGAGCCTGTTGGAGAAAAGGTGGGACATAGATGTAACAAATAAATGAAGAGAAATAGGTTGTGGGGAAAGCCAAATGTAAAAATGTTGCGTGACCTTTTAGTCACTCTTACCAGATGGAAGAAAGAAGATACTAACTCTTTGCCCTTGTTTTCAAGGAATGAATTGTAAAGTATCCAGAAAATGATGGGGAGCTGAATGGAAATCTTAGACAGTCAGCCCTCCCCATCTCCAGGTTTCACTTTTGCAGATTTGATTAAGCACGGATTATTGGCTTTCACCTCTGCTGCCTCCCGATGCCATTTTTAATAGGGACTGCAAGCCTCGTGAGGCTGAGAAACTGCAACCAAGGCTTGTACGTCCCTCTTAAAAATGGTGTGGGGCAGCAGTGGGGGTGGCCATAAGCCCCACCAGCCCCCCACTTCTGCCTTGTGAAGGAACCCTAATGCCTCAAAAGAATCCACAGTGGGTTGAATATGGTGATCATACTTTTGTGTGTGTTAAATATGGCTCGGGAGGGCCTAGAGTTCTTCACAGTTTTTTCACTTTCACAGGGGTCCTGTGCCCCTAACCCTAGTGAATGGGAAGATATGGCTGTAGTTCTTTTCCTGACCCTTAACCTTTTGTTGTTTCAATGCTTCCCACCCATTCATTGGCATCCTCCACCCACACATGTCTTTCCAGGAAAGGTGCCTTGCTGATAAACAGCTTTTTCTCCGTGATTACCTCCTTGTTCATGCTTTGTGCAAATGTGCTTCATTCGTTTGGATTTATTATGTTCTCACGCTTTCTTATTGGAATAACTATAGGTGAGTATCAGAATTAGATGGAGCGGTTCAGTGTCTCTTCTCCCTTGTCTTTTTAGCTGGTCAGGGCATGATTTGAAACAGCCTGGAATCTATGCCTGTTGGTAGATTTCAGTAGGAATGTTAACAAGCATGTTGGCCAATGCAGCTTTGCTTAGAAATCTTCACCATTGGAGGTGATATCAAACTGCAGACGAGACAAGCTGTTTTCTTAAACAGAAGAGTGGCTTGGCTCCTCAGCAGAAAAGACTGAGCAATTCTGTGGGCTGTGTCTATGGCCCCTTTTGCATGGCGTTTGCCATGTGAAAGGGCCTCTGGAGCGTCACGCGATTGCAAGGAGTGTTTCAGATGACGTCCTCACAATCGCATGATGCTGCTGGGGCCGGCAGGTGCCGATCGCGCACTATTTCATTTTTGGCTTGTAGCCAAAAGTGGTGCACGATCACGCATCACTCCAGGGATCCACATGCACTTACCATGCGTGTGGAGCCTCCGGAGACGCGGCCCTCGCGCTTCCTCCCCCAGTGCAGCCTGGGAAAATGCCCGGCTGCGTTGCAGAAGGAAGAGGCGGAGCCCTCACACTGCCTGCCGGCCAGCAGACAACAGCTGTGGAGCCAAAGCAGTGGGGATGTGAGAGCCTTGCAAGAGACTGCTCGCATGATCCCTGCGCCCCTGCAGCGGAAAGAGGTAAGGTGCAGAAAGGGCCATGTTTTCCTGCACATGTATACCTCACTGTTTGGCTTCCCAGCCAGGGTTTGAAACCCCAGTCCAATGAAGCCCCCCTGGAAAAGGAAAGAAAGAAACGGTAGAGCTGGCCTTGTGTAGCACTGTAGAATTGTGAGCTGGGAAATGAATTGTGAGCTGTTATAAATGCAGTAAAGACTACGGCCATTTCCGCACTACACTGTTATAGTGCTGTTATTCCACTTTCAACATCCTATGGAATCCTGGGGTTTGCATTTTAGGGAGGGGCCTTGAGAATCCTCAGCCATAGAGCTCTTTGGCTTTAGTAAACTACAAATCCCAGAATTCCACAGGATGGCGAAAGTGGAATAAGAGCACTATAACATTGTGGTGTGGAAATAGCCTATGAATGAAACAAATACACTGAAAAAGAGGCTGATATGTATGGAAATGAGATTAATGTTCCGTACAAAGAGAGAATGCTGGTGCTTACTTTTCAAACATGCATATGCAAGTGTACCTCAGTTAATGAAGTAGCTTTGTTTCTAGGCAATGCTAGTTCAGCAGGAAATTTAGTAGAAATAACATGGAAGGTGGTTCCAATAGATTCCAGCAAACTTTTTATCCAAAACTAACAATGTGCACAATATGAAATAAAACAACCAGGTCAAGCAAGTTTTGAACTTTCTAGAGACCACTTGAAGGTTTCTTTCAAAATGCATCCAGGAATGCATTCATTTTTTTCCTTTCACCTTCCACTTTCCTTCTGATTTCCCTTTTGGGTAGATATATTTATAAAGCTGTGCTTTTTAAAAGTTGCTGTGCATGGCTGGTGAGGTAGGCTTATTTGCCTTCTTCTTTTCTCCCTTTTGTGGTTCATGCATCCTCAGTCAGGGATTCTGGAGGCAGCTGCTGTTTACCTTGCCTGTTATAGGCAGGTGCGCACACATCTGCAGGAGCAGATCCCAGATCCCGTTTTTCCCAGTTCAAACTTCATTGCATTGCTTTCTGCAGACATGTTGCTACAACCCAACACTAAACGTCTATGTTTCTCTGACCGACTTTGACCACCCTCCCAGTACTGATACTGCCAAAAATCTTCTAGTTAGGCAGAAGACATGTAGGAAAAGAGGAAGGACAGGCATAAGAAGACTTTGTAAAAGGAGCTTCTTGTCATAGGTTTTAAGGGAGCCGTGGTGGTGCAGTGGTTAAATGCCAGTACTGCAAGCCACAAGGTTGTGAGTTCGATCCTGCCCGGCTCCAAGGTTGACTCAGCCTTCCGTCCTTCCGCAGGTCGGTAAAATGAGTACCCAGCTTGTTGGGGGCATGTATAGAAATGCTTTGAAATACATGCTATTCGTAAGTTGTTCACCACCTTGATCCATATGGAGAGGCGGAATACAAATAAATAAACAAAACAAAACAAAACAAAACAAAAACACTGAGGCATAATTGTATTCCATTTCCTTTTGTTAAGAACTTGCTCCTGATGTTAAGTCTTGCTGCTTCTTTCACCAAAAGGAACAGCTTCTGCTTTATCAAAAGACGTGGAGGGGGGAGCCAGAGAACCTACCTCCCACTCTGTGGCACCCAGGGGTGTTGCTACAGAGGAGGAAAATTAGGATGTCCACTTTCCAAATAAACATTATCCCCTCTCCCCAAATTTCTGGCATTGCAGTAACTTACAACTTCAGTTGAGCATCTAGAAATGCAGTTCAGCCATCCAAAGAAAAGTGTCCCTCCATCTGTCCAGATTTGGAAAGGAAAGTCTTGGTTTATTATTTTTCATTCCACTTTTTTGGGCTGCTTTTAAAATGTTTTGATTTCTCTCTCCTCTTCCTGCTTTCCTCTCTTGCTCTCAGCTTACTTCTGTGGCTCATTTGCACCCCATTAACTCAACAGAGTGGAAAGGAGAGGAATGTTGGGATCTTGCCCTTCCCAGTAGGTTCAGGCAAAAGCAAACGGTTCCAGCTTGTGCGTTCCTCCTCATTAATAACTTTCGCCATCTTGACCCCACTCTGATGTTGCTTGGTCACGTGTCCTTGTTTTCATCTGTGAAACGTTGGCGAGTCCAGAAACGGGGCAGGTAAATTTACCAAGAGAATGTGAACACAGCAAGTAGGAGAGTTCTAGGTGCAAACAGTTTCCAGTGTCTTGCTATGTAGAATGCAATGCTATCTCCAGCCATAAAAAGAACTTCAGCTGCTGGTCCTTCACCTTGTGTTCATGAGGGGAAGAGGTACCGTCTCCCCCTTTGCTTCAGCTAGCCTGGGCATTGAAAACTGTGGCTGAGATCTCAAATCAGAGGTGGAGCAGACAGATCACCTCCACCTACTGATCTGAACCCAGAAACCCACCTTAAAAGCCAGTCAGTCATTTCAAGAAACAGAACTCTGTGGTACTGGCAAGCAGGCTACTGTAGGATGATGTGGCTAGTCTCCTCTTGCCAGCAAGAGACCATGCAACAAAAAGTTGTGACAAGACTCCACCAGAACTCTGCTTCTGCTCTTTGTACTGTCACTTACTGGCGGGAAGGGCCGATCACATCATCCTGAAGCATTCTGCTCACCAGCACCACCAGACCCCATTCCAGACAGCAGATTGGCTTTTAAGGTGGGTTTCAGGGGCACTTGCAGTGATCACAAATGTGAATACAAAGCAATTATAATATTGTAAGTCTACTTTACGGCGTCATAACTGCCTAACAAGACTCCAACCTGTGTCTCCATGAAGTGTCTCCATGCTGTCATAGAAGTCCAAGGGGGCATCTAGGAGAAGTTATGCTTCTACACACACCACACACATGCTGTGAATAATCCCCTTGATTTATTATCTAACCAGGCATATACTCCAGCACGGTCCCATTGTACCTCGCAGAGATCTCCCCAGTGAATTCGAGGGGATTCATTGGATTGGTGCCCCACCTCTTTCTAGTCCTAGGTGTCCTGGTGGCTCAGATACTTGCTCTTCGTGAAATCATGGGGAACCACAAAGGTAAATCTGAGAGGCACCTCCCTACAGCTATAGCAAAGTTGATGTTTCATCACTGTAAATAACTATATCTTCTTGTACAGGTTGGCCAATACTTATGAGCCTCTCTGGAATACTGGCAATATTCCAATCATTCCTAATGCCTTCCTTCCCTGAAAGCCCCAGGTACTTGCTGATTCAGAAGAGGAATGAAGAGCAAGCTAGGGAAGGTACAAATTACATGACAATAACGGTATTGTTAAAAGTCTTACAGATATCTTCTTGCAGAGAGATTTTTATAACATATTATTTAGATGCATACTTAAAAGGATTATTTTCTTCATTAATTTTTTAGAAAATTAATTTGGCTTTATGTTTGGAGCTTGCAGTACCATCTTCAGTCACTAGGTGGCAAACTTCCCAATAAGCACATAGTTTTGGTATGAAACGGAAAAAGATCCCTCACTTGAAGGTGGGTGTTTGGATACTGTAAAGATATACCATGGCAGTAAATGTGCCTTGGGTTTTGTATAGACAGGGCAAGCACAACGTATCACAGTCTGATAGTATCATAAATTTGCTCGAAGGTTTGACTGTACCAAGTTAAGGGCTATCCAATCAGTGAAAAACCAGGTCCTTTCAAGTGTGTGTGTTACAGTATAATAAACTATTTCCTGACCCAGTTATTTATTTATTTGTCTAATAATTATTTGTTTAATAATTAAAATATTTATATCCAACCCTGTATCAGAAGATCTCAAGGACGCTTACAATAAAATCAATTTAAAACAATAAATAATAATAAAAATGTGATAAGATTAAAAAAATGTAAATAGATTATCAGTTTAAAAGCAGATAATTCAATCCTCTGTCACAGAGTACCTTATGTAATTTTACATATACTTAGCTACATAGCAGAGGTGCTAAGAAATCTCAACAAGGAATTGCAAAGATGAATAATAGAATTGGTCCCAATGGGTATCAGTCACTTTGCTGGCTTCCCTAGCAATAATATAATATTAATATTAATATAATATAATATGTAATAGCAGCCCTTTCCTGGGTAGGGATGTTACAGAACTGCCTGATTGTAAGTCCCACAGATGCAAGTTCACTTACGAAGATGTACGACCTCAAAAGGATTTCATTCTATATATAAAAATTTGTTGGTTCAAGTGCTCAGTCAGCCTCAATTAATATTTTTTTTATTTTATTTTAATATTAAAAGATCCCCAGAAGCTCTAAGAACTGCAGGACCAAATCTAGATAGTAGGATACATCGTAATTCCAAGTATTGCCATGTGGCTGTTGAAAGTAGATTAAATTGATCCTTCAAAGTTGAAAAGGACAAATGCTTACCATCAGCACCAAGTAATTGATTCAGAATTTAAAAAAAAAAACAGTCCCATTTTCTGTCCACATCTTCCATAAGAATTTTTAAAAAACGATTGAAAAATTCACCATAGAGTCAATTTAGCATGGATCAAATTGTAAATGGAGTGACAATATTTTGAATAAATTTTTAAAATGAAGAATATGTAGTCCTGCCTTATGTGCTTCTCTCTCAGTTGCCTTTAGAGTCAGGAGCACCTAATCTAAAATATAAAAGTCAAAGTTTGTTTGTGTCAGGCGGAGACCTCATATAATTGGCTGTCAGGCGAAGACCTCCTATGATTGGCTGCCTAAGAAGATTCTGTGGAATCCTGGGGTTTGCAGTTTAGGGCAGAGCCTTTAGAATTCTCAGCCAGAGAGCTCTTGGGCCTCAGTCAACTGTGTCTGTCTTGAATAGGCCGGTTACTATGGAGACAAGGCCTAGCAGCAAGGAGGAGGGCAGTGTATTCCCTCAGGAACTCAACCTCTGTATGTTAATAACTCTGAATACAGATTGGATTGGGGAATATGGGGAAAAGTGACAGGTACTGGACAAGACAGTTTGGAGAACCAGAGATACAGGATCTCAAATCTTTCTAACGAGTATTACCTATGAGAAAGTAAAATCCTGGGCAACGCCAGGTTAGTACTTAATAAAATGTTCTCAGGCTGGGACCAATCTGTTGTGGGTATAGCTGTATTCCGAATGCTCAGGCTTGGTTCATTGGGAGCGTAGCTGATGCCCATTCCCAACAAGTTAAGGAATATGGGAATTTAAAAGTCCCCTATGGACTCAGTAAAGGGCCAAATTGGGGACGTCCCATAGAAAAGAGACACCTAGAAACCCAAGTGAGGTGGGACCACTGAAGCTGTCCCTACCAACCCTCTCCCCTTCCCAAATCAGCACTGGTTGTGTCTGGTCCCTGAAACTTGCCCCACTGGTTTCAATACAGTTCTTTGTGTGACTCCTCCTATCTAGCCCTGAAGCAGCTGAGATGCCACCATGACGTGGAGGATGAAATTGAAGAGCTCCGCCAGGAGGACATCGCTGAGATGGGCAACAAAGACATGAATGCCCTGAAGCTGCTCGGCTATCGGGATCTCCGCTGGCAAGTCCTCTCCATCATTATCTTGATGGGTGGCCAGCAGCTCTCGGGGGTCAACGCGGTAAGGGAAGCAGCATCTCCAATGGTCACAAGGATGAGTTTGGGGAAATACGGACCTTGGAGCTGCTTTTAAAAAATACAGAACTGTGGCATTGTTATGCACAATGCATCCCAAGCAGCTCCCAGGGCCACTGTTGAGATCCTCAGAGGTCAAAGAAATTTTAAAAAATTGTGTCCCAAATCCACCAGACACTCTTGGGGGGAATGGGGGGCATTTTCACCACATTTTGGGACCTTCTTGGGAGGGAGTAGATAAGGGGTGAAAGCCCTCCCAAACTGCAAACCCCAAGATTCCATACGATGTTGAAAGTGGAATAATAACAGTATAAGAGTCTGATGTGGAAATGCCTATGTAACTGGTGTGATGCAAATGTGCAAACCTATGGTGTCATACTTGTTACTGCATACTTTGCTGTCTTGCTATGCCTTAAGTAACTCGAGTCAGTACTTGCTGTTTAGCATATTTAACGGTGTTGTGGACACCCCTTGCTTGATTGTATCCATATTAGATTACATATATGTATCACTGCTTGCATAGAGAGCAAGGCATGAGTAGTGTGTTGTTATATTGTATAGGAAATTGGATAGTGTTAGCCCTCTATGCTGCACATATATGATTTGTACTCATTCATGAGAAACAGAGAGATGAAAGGATGATGGGACATGAACTGTTAAATGATAAAACCGGGCTGTATAGGCATCAGCTGGGAAACTTGAAGCAGTAAGCAGAGCAATAAACAGGCCTTCAAAGATTGCTTTATGATCTGCCCTGAGAGCAGAGATGTCCGTTGGAGAGTTGTATATCAGCCAAGATTAGCAGGATGATGAGATTGGGTATCAAGCCAGGCAGGAAGAAAGAGCAATAAAAAAGGCAATACAGAAATGCATGCAACAAAAGACGGCCTGGGAAGGATCAGGGCCGCTAATGAATTACAATCGGCCCTCCACATTTGCAGGTTTCACTTTTGCGGATGGGATTTATTCCTGTGCCTCCCTGTGCCATGTTTCAGAGGGACTGGAAGCCCCGTGAGACTGAGAAACTGTGAACGAGGCTTGTAAGTCCCTCTTAAAAATGGTGTGGGGCATCCGTGGAGGGGGCCATAAGCTCCACCAGCCCCCCACTTCTGCCTTGGGAAGGATCCCTGGTGCCTCAAAGAAATCCATGGTGGCCTGAATATGGTGATCATACTTTTTTGTGTGTTAAATATGGCTCGGGAGGGCCTAGAGTTCTTCACAGTTTTTTCACTTTCATGGGGGTCCTGTGCCCCTCACCCTAATGAATGGGGAGGGATTACTGTAATTAGACATGTGAGATCAACCAATCAAACTAATGCGCACTGAATAATTATACCTTGGGTCTATATACACTTTGTTAAGAGGAATCAATCCTCAATTTCAGCCACTTAAGTAATATTTGGCTTCAGTCCTTACTTCCAAATAAAAGAACACTGCCGTCCATGCTTGTTTCCACATTCTGATGGAGGCAGCTTAGAGCCCAGTGTGGCACTTTTTGGCCTCCCAGAGCTGTAGTCCAACAACCACCCTTGGTTTCATACACACGAAGGTCTTAACTTCCCTTGAAACATAGCTAACATGTACACTTTTCCATGTCACCAAGAGTTTTTTAAGTCATCCTTGTCTCATTTCAGGTATACTACCATACAGAGAGAATTTACCAAGCAACAGGAATAGCCGCTGAAAACGTCCGGTATATCAGTTTCTCTTCGACCATTGTTATCTTGAGCGCAACTTTGCTTGCGGTAAGCCTCGCCTACCTTTATCTTTTATCCCACTCTATGGCCATTTCCGCACTAGCCTGTTATAGCGCGATGATTCCACTTTCAACATCCTCTGGAATCCTGGGGTTTGCAGTTTCGGGAGGGGCCAGCCAGCCCCTCCCAAAACTGCAAACCCCAGGATTCCAGAGGATGTTGAAAGTGGAATCATCGCGCTATAACAGGCTAGTGCGGAAATGGCCTATGTCTTGAAGACCACCCTGCTCCAAAAGAAGGATTTCAGCTGCAAATGTTAATAATGGACTGATGCCTGTTTCGTGCCATACCCTCTCTCACAGGGTTGTGGGCCAAAAGACACAAAGTTATCTGGCATGTTATCACGAACCCTGCAGCATAAATTAAGATGAGAGGTAGTGACATTCCTTCTAACGGGTTCTTTTCTCCCCTCCCTCTCTGTTCCTTCAGATGGCCGCTATTGATTCCAAGGGGCGAAAGTTTCTGCTTCTGGTCGGTTTTGGGGTTTGCAGCATCCTCTGCGTTCTGCTAACCGTGTCGATCGAACTTCAGGTTTGTCAGGCAAAATCTCAAACAGCATAATTCGGATCCAAGCACAGCCTTTGTCGAATATCTGACTGCAAAGTTAGCAGACTTTTTTTTTAAAGCATTGACACAAAAGTATTCTGAAATGTGGGATCTCAGAAGAACATTTGTATTTATTGCAATTCATTTCATACACCATTCGTCATAGCTAAAATGATGGCTGGGAGTTTCTAGGCCAGTTACTTAGTTAAGTACGGCCTGACTCCCCCCACCGATCCTGCACATTGAGCTGTGGTGCATCCATCATTCTACTGGCTACCACTGTGCCACGGATTCTCATATGGTGTAACCTCACTTAAGCAAATACGGGCATTGTAAAACTGCTTGGTTCAATTTTTTTTTGCACATTTTAAAGCCATTTATAGAGACTTAAGTGCCAAGCAGAATTCTAGCCATCTTTAAAAAGAAGAGGGTTCTCTTGAGATAAGGGAAAACCAGGTTGTCTTTCTCGTGCCGGACTGAAACGTGACCAACTTTCTCCAACAGCCCACCGTCTCCTGGTTGCCATACGTCAACTCTGTTCTCCTGAACGTTTTCCTCGCGATCCATGGCATCGGACCTAGTGAGTACTGAGAGGAAGAAACACAAGATGTGAATTTTGCAGAAAAAAGATACAAATGGCATAAATACGTTTTAGCTAAAACGAAAGCACATTCAAGGCTTCACGGGCTATCTGTTCATAAAGGTGGCTCCCAGACTTGAGACTTCACTTGAGACTTGACTTTATCTTCAAGGACTGGAGACTTGACTTGAGCCCTGAAGGTAGAGACTTAAGACTTGACTTGCGACTTGGAGTAAAAGACTTAGGCCCTTTTCGCACGGGCCTTTGCTCGCGCGACAGCCCTGTGAGCCTCGCAGGAGTGGGAGCGTCGCTCCGCACGACGCACTCCCACTTCCGCCCGGCTCATGGGGCTGAAGCGGCGCGAGCGTGGGTTTTGATTTTCGCGTCCAAGCGAAAATCACCCCGCGCTCGCACAACGCTCCCGGCGCCCACCCGCACTTACCTTTCGTGCGGAGCCTCCGGGAGCCGGCCGGGTCGCGCTTCCTTCCCTCCGCCCCTGCGGAAGGAAGGAGCGGGGTGGGGAGGTAGCATGACGGACGCGATGCCCGCTTCGCGCGCACGGGGGGGGGGAATCCGGCGCCAGGTCTCCCACTTCGCACGGGGGGGAGGGTGGCTTGCGCGGCAAGCCTCCTTCGGTGCCACTTCCCCGCTGGTTCCTTTGCCTGTGGAAGGAAGGAGGGGGAAGCGGCAGCCTCCCGGAGGAGCCTTCTTGCGCTTGCCGGCCTCCCCCGCTTGCGCTAGAAGCCTCAGTGCGAAAAGGGAGTTAAATACAGCCATCCCTCCACATTTGCTGAGGTTAGGGGCACAGGTCTCCCGTGAAAGTGGAAAAACCGTGCATAACTCTAGGCCCTCCCAAACCATATTTAACACACAAAAACACACTGTGGATTCCTTTGAGGCCTCAGGGTTCCTTCACAAGGCAGAAGTGGGGGGCTAGTGGGGCTTCCTGCTGCCCCACACCATTCTTAAGAGGGACCTACTAGCCTGGTTTGCAGTTTCTCTGTCTCACGAGGCTTGCAGTCCCTATTAAAAATGGCACAGGGAAGCAGCAGAAGTGGCAGCAAATAATCCGTGAATAATCAAATCTGCAAAAGTGAAACCTGGAAATGTGGAGGGCTGACTGTACGTCGCTGCCCCCCTCTTCCAGAGTTGCCTACCTTTGTGTTAAAGGAACAGGAGCCTTATCCGCTATTTCACTGGCAACCCTAGAAGTGTCCACCACTTTTATTACCATTACGAGAAAAAAATATATGAAAAAAGGATTATGTGATACAATAAAAGCAGAGCCAGGGGCAGCAAGTAGACCATGTAGGAGGGGTATCTTTTATTTTTTTGGAAGGTCAAACACCTGCCTTCAACCTGTTCTTTCCATCCAGGCTCCCTTCCCAACCTGATGATAGCCGAACTGTTCCTGCAGTCCTCCCGGTCCTCGGGCTACGTGGTGGGGGGATTTGTCCACTGGTTCATACACTTTTTCACAGTGATGATCTACATACAGATGCAGGTGAGTGGTTTCCCAGCTGACAGGGGAGCAGACGTTCCAAATCCATGAACAAAGTGTGACCTGAGGCTGCCTATGCTTGCTGTTGGGGGTGCTCCATGGATCCCAAATGGTCAAAGGCCTGTGAGGAGTGACTTAGGGATCTGGGTATGTTTAGCCTAGAAAAGAGAAGGTCAAGAGGTGACATGATAGCCATACCGAAATATTTGAAGGGATGTCCTATGGAGGATGGAGCAAGCCTGTTTTCTGCTGCTCCAGAGACTAGGACACGGAGCAATGGCTTCAAGCTCCGGGAAAAGAGATTCCAGATAACATTAAGAAGAACTTGTGTTATCTGGAATCTCTTTTCCCAGAGTTTGAAGCCATTGCTCCGTGAACAATTGAGTCCAGCTCCATGCTGCCATGCAGAAATACACCTCCAAAGCATTCCCAATGGATGACCATCCAGCCTCTGTACAAAAACTTCAAAAAAGGAAGCTCTACCACACTCCCAGACAATGTATTCCACTGCTGAACTGCTCTTACCATCAGGCAGTTCTTCCTGATGTTTAGATGGAATCCCTTTTCCTGAAGTTTGAAGCCATTGCTCCGTGTCCTGGTCTCTGACTCTGCACAAAACCAGCTAGCTCCATTCTTCATATGACACCCCTTCAAATATTTGAACATAGCTACTCTCACCCTTCTCTTCTCTGGCATTCTTATAGATGCAGCTTGTGTGTGTAGGGGGGATTTATACGGTAACCATGCCCAATGTGTGTGTTTTTCTTTTCTGTTTTTATTTCCAGCCATACGTCGGGGCCTACAGCTTCCTCGCCTGCTTCCCTATATGTGCAGCCACTTGTTATTATATCTACAAGGTGATCCCAGAAACCAAAGGCAGGACCTTTCTGGATATACAGAAGCTTATGCCGGTTTACGGTTGTATTCAAGGCAGAGCCAGACCAATAGAAATTACAGAGAGGGAGGGAAGTCTGTGTGAAGTTTGATTTAATACTTTAATAATATACTAATAACAAAACAATGATCCTAAAAGAACTTTCTTGTTGTCCTTGGCTTTGCTGATCGGAATGTTAGAAGGAGCAGCTTTGGGATTCTTATTCTTTTACTTCCTTGCTCAAAAACTGCGGGCATCTGAAGTCATGTTAGTTGCCCTATATGACCACCTTGGACTACCCTTCATCTGTCCCAATCTTGCAAGGACAGTCCCAGTTAATTTTCTGCTGTCCCAGTTAATCATCTGCTTTTAGGTTGTCCCAATTTCTCCCTCTTCCTCCCATTTCCCCCCTTTGTCCTCAGCTTAATTCAGCTGCTGCAAACTGGGGCCATTTCCACACTACACTGTTATAGTGCTACTATTCCGCATTCAACCTCCTGTTGAATTCTGGGGTATGGTATAAGCACTCATCATTACCAAACATCCATAAATATTTAAAAAAAAATACAGGCCATGGTGTTGATCTGGGTTGAGAAGTTGCCTCTAGCAGTCTCAACCAGGAGCGGGTCTTTTGTAAAGCTTATGGGTCTGGATTGCCCGTCTGACACCCACCCAACCCCAAATTACTCGCATTACATCAGAGATAGATCATGTCCACAGATTCAACCAACCCTGGCTTGAGAATATTTTTTTTTAAATCCAAAAAAACACAAAAAACACCTTGGATTTTTGCCATTTTATATAAAAGTCACTGTTTTACTAACTCACTGTATATAATGAGAGTTGAGCATTCACAAATTTTGGTATCTACAAGCGACCAAATCCAAGTGGATACTGAGGGCCCACTGTGTGTGTGTGTAATTTTTTAAAAGAGTTTTTTCAAAATACAAAAAAATACAGATATTTTAAAGAAAAAGAAAAAAGAAAGAAAGAACAAGAGAGGAAGAAAACAAGAAAGAAAAGTAAGATGTAAAAAGAAGTATAGACAAAAGGAGAAGTAACTTCCTACGTTCCTTTGTCCCTTATACATACATATAATATAATCATACCCATCTCTGTAACTATACTTCCACACTAGACTGTTATAGCGTTATTATTCCACTTTCAACATCCTATGGAATCCTGGGGTTCTATAGAAAGAAATAAGAAATTATTTAGAATGGGGGAGACCAAGTTCCCTTTTGGAGTTAGCGCGACAGGGACGCAAAAGGAATATGACCTTCCAGAAGTACTTAGGTTATAATTCTCATCGTTTCTAGCCAGCATAACCAATGGTGAGGTATGATGGGAGTTACAGTCCAGCCAACCCATTCCCATCCTTGGAAAAAACAAAAAGACAAAGGCTGCAACAGTAGTTGCTTTGAGGCATCTATAGAGGGAGCTGGAGGTCCAGAGAACAAGCCTATGGTTTGGAAAACGAATGCCAAGGGCAACTGCTGCTCAGTGGAATTAACTTTTCAATCCCAAAAGAGCTTAGGTCCCCTAGAAAGGACTTTGGGGTATTCCAAAATCTGGGTCCTGTGTTTGAATTCCCAACACAAGTTTTGGTTGTTACAGTCCTTACAGCTGCCATGTAAGGTTGGTGAGTATTTTCCCAAATTTCTGGGGAGAGGGCTTGAGAGTGAATGCCTTTGTAACTTAATGCGCCAAACCAATAATTCATAGGAGTTGTGTTTATGTGTGTATAAAGTCTCCTGTGGACATATATTACCTCTGTGAATTTCATAGGATTTTCTTAGAAAAAATACTCGGGGGTTGTTTTGCCAGTTCCTTCCTCTGAAATAGGTCTACACAACACCTTGTCTTTGTTGGTGGTCTCCCCTCCAAGTGCTAATCAGGGCTCACTCTGCTTAACTTCCAAGATCAGGCAGGACCTGGTACATTTACGGTACATTTCACAGGTGAAAACCAGGGCATCATGGCCAAGCAACATCAGGGTGTGGCCAAGATGGCCAAAGTAATTAATGAGGAAGGATACCCAAGCTCAAGCAGGCTGACGCAGTTTGCTTTTGCCTGATCTTCCTGGGAAGGGCAAGATTCTCTTTCCCTCCTCTCCTCTCTCTCTTACTGAGTGAAACTACTTTTGCACTTTGAACTCAGTTTGCTGCAATGGAAATAAGCTGAGGACCAAAGTGGGAAGAGGAGAAAGAAACTGGAACATTTTAAAAAGTGGGATGGCAGAGGATTAAGCAGGACTGTCCCTCCCAGACCAGGACAGATGGAGGATATGGAACAGCCCGTAGCCCCGCTTCTGTCAGATTTGGCTTAAGAGTACCTAGCTGCCAACCCCTGAAAAATCTTGGTGATGTAACTCTGACCACAAAGAAATCCCCACCCACGACATCCGTGCAAGAGCCTGCCCACAGCCTGGAGTGTTTTGTGTGTTTTGCGGCAGCCAAGGGTTTCTCTGCATCCCATTCGTTGCCATCCGGCCAACACCCACCCGTCTTTCCTACCACACTTTCCTTCTTTCTTCTGTTCCCAGCCAAAGAGAACCAGACAAGCAGGATTTAAATCCTGTGCCACACCAGTTTCCCTCTGCTGCTCATGTGTCCGGGAAACACCCTAACCCCACCTCCCAGCTGACTGGGGGATGTCAAGACTGTGGATCCTCCTGACTGTCTATCCAGGACCACGTTGTGTAAGACGGGAGTCTCCACAGAACTGAAACAGCTTTCTTCCAGTTGCCAAGTCCATCCTCTCCTTTCTGAGAAGCAGAGGGAAAAAGACAGGAGGATTCTGTCTGCCAAAAAAAGAAGAAAAAAAATCACTCCACTTTCTCCTGGAAGCAGAAGGATGGCTACTCCAAGGTCCAAGAGGGCAAAATTAGCCTGTTAAGCAACCAGGGTCCCGCACAGAGCCAAAGTGCAGAAGACGAGAGGCTCTTGGTTTAGCACTCTCTTTCTCCGCGCAGAAACGTCACACCATCAATCTCAAGGTTCCAGTCCTCAAGCGTGGAAATGGAGAAGGGCTCTGAGAGAACGCTGACCACGGGGGACAGGAAAGCGGTATGTGTGTGTGTGTGTGAATATGTGCGTTCAGGAATATTCAGAGATGGTTCTTCCAGTTCCTTCCTCTGGAACACAAGCCTCCGGCACCTGGTTTTCCTTGGTGATTCCTCATCCAAATATTAACCAGGCCTGACCCTGCTTAGCTTCCACAACCAGAAGGGATAGGTGTGAGTATAGGGGTATTTGAGAACCAATGTAGCATAGTGTTGGACTACAACTCTGGAGACCAAGATTCGATTCTCTGCTCAGCCATGGAAACCCTTTGGGTGGCCTTGAGTACATCACACACTCTCAGCCCCAGAAAACTCCATGATAGGTTTGCCTTAGAGTCTCCAGAATTCAGAAATTACTTGAAAGCACATAACAATCACGGCAGTAGGGGTATTCATTTATTTATTCTTTTCCTTTAGATCTGTACAAAAAATTATTTACTTATTATTTATTTGTTTATTTTTGAATATTTGTATACTGCCTTTCTCCCTGTATGGGATTCATTGTGTACAGACTGTGACCAGTTCTACCAGTGCTCTTTTGCCTGAAAAGTGTTGCCCGAGGAGAGTTAAGGATTTTACCAAGGAGATTTTGTTTTCTCTTGATAGCTGAGAGTTCTGTGTCCACCTTCAAGAAGGTAATAAGCCATCCAAGCATTGAGAGGATGATAACTCACAGCCATATGGGGACAAAGGCAGAAGATGAATCAAATGAGGCTACAGAAGAGAAGCCGTACAAAGCCCGTATATACATAAACACCACTGTATATACATATACCACTGTTAGATGAAATATTGGGGAGAGATCAGAGACAAATGAGCAATAGCACTACCTGCTGCAGAATGACATTTTCCTCTACTGGTCTTTCTTTGTGCATTTCTAACTGCATTTCCACACTAGTCTGTTATAGCGCTATTATTCCGCTTTCAACATCCTATGGAATCCTGGGGTTTGCAGTTTTGGGAGGGGCCGGCTGCAAACCCCAGGATTCCATAGGATGTTGAAAGCGGAATAATAGCGCTATAACAGTCTAGTGCGGAAATGGCTTTATAAGGTAAGCAAAAATCACAAAGATGCCTGAAGCCTTCACTGCTCTCTCATGCAGGGAAAACAGCATGTTGTCGCCCTCCTCTTGCAATGTCTCACTGCTCAGCAGGGATGGGAGCATGCAACAATATGCTTTGCAACAGGGTGTGTGGAAAGACGTCCGTGGCATTACAATTTTGGGGCCCCTGGGGGATATTTCTGCTATCCATGCTACGATTACTCAGTTCTGCCCACTGTCATGCATGTCAGCCAAGAAAGTCTGAAGAGCATTGTGGCAAAGAGCAATAGCATACCCAATGGCTGTCCCCATTTGACTGGTTAATCCTCTGCCATCCCATTTTTCCAGTTGCTTTTAAATCGGCCCAGTTTCTCTCTCATGCTCTCACTCCCCCTTTTGTCCTCAGCTTACCTCAATGGTTGTAGACTGAATAGAAAGTGCCAAAATAGTTTCCGCTCAGTTAAATTCTTCTAAGAATCACTCATCCTTGAGTGATTAGCTAAAGAAGGGTGGTATTGGCAATTAAATTCAATGGTGGGGGGAGGAGAGAAGGAGGCAGAATCTTGCTTTCTTAAGAAGGCTCGGGCAAAAGCAAACTGCTGCAACCCAACCCAGCTTATAAGTCCTTATTCATTAGTCACTTTTGGCATCTTGTGCACTTTCTGATGTTGCTTGGCCACACAAGGTCCTGGTTTCCATCTGTGAAATGTTGGAGGCTATGCAATACAGACAGAATTGTATAGAAAATATCAATATGCCTTCCAAAGCACAATTTAGGCACACATCAACAGTGATTAATACTTTAACACTATCTATCTATCTATCTATCTATCTATCTATCTATCTATCTATCTATCTATCCATGCTCTCCAAATTCTTCTTTAAAAGTGCTATTGGTCAACAGCTGTCCCCACTTGATGCGGAGGTTAGAATTCAAAATTCACCGACCCGAAAGAGAATTAGGCAGTTCTCACTGTTCATGCTTCAATTTCTAGACCATGGGTACTTTGGCTCCATTTATGATTTTTTTCTCATTGAACGTGTTTGATTCCCGTCTGCGTCCACTATATACTGTTGCGTACATTTTAAGATTTATACCTTGCTTTTCTCATACACGCTGGAAGTGTTTTCCAAAAAATATTGTAGATAAAGAATTTCTAACCTCAACTGATGGCGGTCAACTCACCATACTTTTCTGTGGGTGTCTTGCTGGCAGTCCAGGCTTATGTCAAAGAATATCCAGAAAAACAATTTGGGGATGTTACTTTTTTGGACTACAACTCCCAGAATCCTCCAGCCAATATGTTGGAAGTGGTCTGGGAGGTGTTGTCCAAAAAAAAAAGAGGTTGTCCAAACTGAAACTGGAAATAGTGGACTTCAACCTTTGTGTCTGAAGGCTTGGGCTGCTTCTTTGGTTGGCTTTCCATTTCATTGCCTCCAGGGATTCGAAGTCCAGCCTGCTGGCTAGTTTCACTGGAGTGTGGCTGTTATTTTTAAATTACGCTTCTTGATGGACTCTCCTAGTTGCAAAAGACAGACAATAACTTGCCTCAGAAGCCTCTCACAATGGTGAGACCCAGAAGACTATATCGCACGAGGCATGGCTCTTTGAAGGAAAAAAAATTGAGTTGTGCTGGCCTGTTGGAAGGCTGTCTGGAGTCACAGATGTTTTCTTGAAACCTAGCTGGTCATGCTTGCAGGATAGGGTGGGACAAGATAGATAGATAGATAGATAGATAGATAGATAGATAGATAGATAGATAGATAGATATGGTGAGACATAGCCATTTCCGCACTAGACTGTTATAGCGCTATTATTCCACTTTCAACATCCTATGGAATCCTGGGGTTTGCGGTTCCAGGAGGGGCCAGCCTAGTGCAGTCTAGTGCAGAAATGGCCATAAAATTATTATAATAACAACCACAACAGCAACAACAAAAATAGATATGCATGCAGCTGTCCAGACATGGGAGGAATACATGAGTATATGTGTTTATGTATATACTCCCATGTGTTTGCACATATAGATATAAATCTCTTCCCCATGTTCCTGGTGCCACTCATATTATGAACAGCGGGCAGGGACCAGAGAATGAAGAAAGCCTGCCTCCCTCTACATCGCAGGCCCAGAGGTTTCCATGCAAGCTGTTTATTTTGGAAAACCAAGCACACCAACTCAAGCTTCTTGCAAACGTGACGTGCGTCACAGCTGCTGTGGCCAAAAGTCTAACTTCAAAGCGTGCAAACACGACCGTATTAACAGCCAGCCTTCTTGCTTTCGGAGTCCAACTCCCTGAAGTTCTCAGCTTCGACTGCATTTTTGTGGCACTGGTAAATAATTCACTTTAGACCCTTACAAAGCGGTCTTGGGTTGTGTTTCAATTCCCATTTCTTTTCTCATCTGCGCGCCTATGGGACCTTCCCCTTCCATCCCATAGAAGTGTGGTAAGGCTGTGATTCTGCCTATTCTTCAAGAGTGCCAGAGTTTTAGAAGTAGCTGCATAGTGAATGCTAGGATCTTACTCTTTAAACAAAGCCTCGGGCATCATTTCAAGCAGATATTTTTCAGAACAGCCAGGTTATTTAAAGCATTCTTTTTTTAGTCCTTGTGTAAATCCTGTGAGAGGGGTCCAACTCAAGCAAATGACCTTCAGCATTTTCATGCCTTCCAATTGTCCTGGTTTGTCTGGACTAATTATTCCTCTGCTGTCCCACTTTTTCAGCTGCTTTAAAATTTTCCTAGCTTTATTTGCCTCTTTGGGCCTTTCCGCACTACACGGTTATAGTGCTATTATTCCACTTTCATCATCCTGTGGAATCCTGGGGTTTGTAGTTTCCTTAGGCCAAAGAACTCTCTGGCTGAGAATCCTAAAGGCCCCTCACTAAATTGCAAACCCCAGGATTCCATAGGAGGTTGAAAGTGGAATAATAACACTATAACAGTGTAGTGCAGAAATGCTCTGGGACGTTTTAGATACAGCTGAAAATATGGGATAGCAGAGGATTAACCAGGGCTACCCCTGCCAAAACTGGACAGTTGGAGTGTATGTGAACTCCCATCAGCCTTAGCCAGCATAGCCACTAAGGCGAGTTGATGGGAACTGCAGTCCAAGAATATTTGTAGAACTAGAAATTTTCTTCCCCTGGTTTAAATATTTACATTTATTTGGTGGTTACACCCTGAATAGAATCAACCACTGAAGAGATCTACAGCCCCATTCTGGCTGCAGTACAGTGGGTGGTATACAGAAGTCAAGTGATCTGTGCCAGATAAGAACTCTTTGTCCTCAAGATACTGATTTAATTAAGCACCTCTGATAACCCATCCCGCTTTTCCTGAGAGCCTGCCTGTGTTTCCATTAACTCTACTTTATAGCTAGTAATTGATTTTTAATGGCATCTCAGCATGAAGTGCCAGAGCGAAGAAAAAGCCTGCAGATAAGCAGGCTTGGAGTTCAAAAGTGTCTGGTTTTGGTGGAGCAGGAGTGAATCATCAGCGATTATGACCCCCGTTGTGACGGGGCAGAAGGGTGTTACATAACTCTGTACACACTTAACCCTCGTGTTCAGCAACACAACCATAGGCTGCAGCTTGGTGGGTTCACACAGGGACTGTCTGCAAACTTCTAGTGACCTTAACTTCCAGAACCTCATCCAAAGTCCCCAAAGATTGAATTGTTGCGCTCATGATATTCTCATAGCCCACACGTGGTGGAGGGGCACCATTTGGGTAATGGAGGGAAAAATGCACAGGATGGAGAATTTTTATTTTGGGGAGGAATACTATCACACATACCCCAAATCTACAGCCCTGCTCTCTCCCTGGAAAAGATGGCCTGGTATTTACTCTTTTGTCTGTTGGGGCCAGGCAAAGAACTTTTGATATACTCTTTCAGGCAGTAACAGTGAGCAAAGTGCATTGCATGCATCCCACAATGATGAAATCTGGGGGGGGTTGACTGTTTGGGGGCAAAAATGGGATTGCTTGTGGCCCCTTGAAAGGCTATAGCCCCCCCAAGTTTTTTCTTGGTGGAAGAACTGGTCATTTTGCCATATTTTCATCTTTTTGAAACTCTCCGTTGCAAGGCATCCAAAGGCCTTCCATTGATGTTTTGAAAGACTGGTTTAGGACGAAGAAGGTCTTCTTGCTATACTTTGTACATGTGTGTTAGAAAGCCTGGCCATTTCCACACTAGCCCTGGTGGCGCAGTGGTTAAATGCCCGTACTGCAAGCCACAAGGTTGTGAGTTCGATCCTGCTGGGCTCCAGGTTGACTCAGCCTTCCATCCTTCCGCAGGTCGGTAAAATGAGTACCCAGCTTGTTGGGGGCAATTAGCTAAAAGCACATTGTAAACCGCTTAGAGAGCACTTAGCTGATAAGCGGTATAGAAATACATGCTATTAGTAATGTATAATGTATTTCATGTTGTTCGCCGCCTCGATCCATGTGGAGAGGCGGGATACAAATAAATAAATAAAAATAAAGAAATAAAATTATTCCACTTTCAACATCCTTTGGAGTCCTGGGGTTTTCCGTTGAGGGAGGGGCCTTAATGGCACTGGAATTCCACTGGAAGTGGAATAATAGCCCTGTAACAATCTAGTGTGGAAATGGCCCCAGGGTGGTGTAAGGTTTTGAGTGTTGCACTTGGCCTTTGGGAGACCCAAATCTCCCCTTGGCCATGATAACCCAGTGGGCGACCTTGAATGAGTCACACTCTCTCAGCCTCAGAGCGAGGCAAAAGCAAACCCCCTCTGGGGAAAAAAAACTTGCCGGGGGAAAAAAAACCATCATCAGGTCACTTTAGGCTCACTGTAAGTCAGAAACAACTAGCAAGTCGTGGTTGCTGTTTTTGTAAATGTTGGCCCTTTTCGCATTGAGGCTTCTCGCGCGAGCGGGGGAGGGTGGCTCGCGCGAGAAGGCTCCTCCGGGAGGCTGCCGTTTTCCCCCTCCTTCCTTCCGCAGGCGAAGGAACGAGGGGGGAAGTGGCACCGGAGGCTTCTCGCGCGAGCCGCCCTCCCCCCTGGGCAAAGCAGGAGGCTCTCGCGTCCGTCCCCCCCGCTCGCGCCAAGCAGGAGGCTCTTGCGTCCGTCCCCCCCGCTTGCGCCAAGCAGGAGGCTGTCGCGTCCGTCGCGCTAGCGCCCCGCCCCTTCCTTCCACAGGGGCGGAGGGAAGGAAGCGCTACCCGGCCGCCTCCCTGATGCTCCGCACAGGAGGTAAGTGTGTGCGGGCGCTAGGAGCGTTGCGCGAGCGCGGGTAATTTTCGCTTTGAGGCGAAAATAAAAAAAACCACGATCGTGCCGCTGCAGCCCCGTGAGCGCGGCAGAAGTGGGAGTGCGTCATGCAGAGCGAGGCTCCCGCTCCCGCGAGGCTCAGGGGGCTCGCGCGCGACAGAAAGCCCGTGCGAAAAGGGCCGTTGTCAAGTCAACTTCGACTTATGGTGACCTATGGATGGAGACTTCCAAGTCACCCTATCATCAGCCATCCCGTTTGGCAATTTGTGTCTTCCTCGACAGGTTGCAGAGTAATGTGATCCTTCTCTTTTCCTACTGTCTTCTGGCTTGCCAAGCATTATTGACTTTTCTTAGGGAGGCCTGTCTTCTCATGATACGGCCAAAGTATGAGAGCCTCCATTTAGTAGTCATCTTGGCTTCTTGGGAGAATTCAGGCTTGATTTGCTCCGGGACCTGTTCATTTGTCTTTTTAGCAGTCTGGGGTATCTGCAGAATTCCTCCCCAGCACCATATTTCAAATGAATGGACTTCTTTTTCCCTATCAGCTTTCTTCATTGTCCAGCTTCCAAGCTATACATACAAATTGGAAATATGATGTCGTGGACAATCCTAACTTTCGTATTCAATGATATATCTTGACACTTCAAGTTCTTTCCTAGTTCCTTCATAGCTGCCCTTCCAAATCGTAGCTTTCTTCTGATTTGTTCACTGCAGTCTCCATTCTGATTCATCCGCGCTAGACTGTTTTAGCACTATTATTCCACTTGCAACATCCTATGGAATCCTGGGGTTTGCAGTTTCGGGAGGTGCCAGCCAGCCCCTCCCGAAACTGCAAACCCCAGGATTCCATAGGATGTTGCAAGTGGAATGATAGCGCTATAACAGTCTAGTGCAGAAATGGCCAAGGTATGGAAAATCTTGAACTATTTCAATGTCTTCATTGTCTGCTTTAAGGTTATATAAATCATCTGTGGTCATTATTTTTGTTTTCTTATCGTTCGACTGCAACCATGACAACAAATAGATATGTTGGACAGATAGGATTTTAATTTTTTTAACTCATTTTTTAAAATAGGGAGACAGACTTCCCGATCTTTGCATCCAACCCACAGGGAGCCACCCTACAAAAGCAGTTCTTCCTGTTGAGCCCCGGTGTAAAATCTCCACTTGCGATAAAACGCTGCACTCCTTAGTTATTAACAGAGATTGTGCTCAGCAATTCCTCCGAGCTTCCAGAAGTTGCTCTTGGCTAATAATTTGCTAGCTTTGAGAAAACTGGTGATTCCAAGAATATCTAATCTCTTCTTATGGCCAACCTTGGGAATTAATTACTGTTATTTTAAATCACAAGTTAAATCACAAGTCCAGTTAAGTTTAAAAAAATCTGAAAGTGCTTTCCTATGCTGCACAGTTTGGTGCAACGAATTTAAGAAATGAAGGCTCCCAGTTTTTCAATGAAAGAGCAGGGACTTCCATCCAACATTGCAAAGAGATTGGCCGGCCAAAATATTTCAGGATTTCCAGATATGTTTCTTTTGATAATCTTAATAACTAAAACTAAATGCAGGTTCTTATCTCCACTTATGACAGTGGTTTAGAAATGTAATAATCAATACAAAACAAGATATATTGATTATTCAACATAGCATAATATTGAAAGTGCATCATCTAATATATAGAAGTCAAAGTTTATTTGTCTGTGTCAGGCGAAGACCTCATATGATTGGCTGTCTAAGAAGATTCTATGGAATCCTGGGTTTTGCAGTTTAGGGAGGGCCTTTAGAATAGTCAGAGCACTCTTGGGTCTCAGTCAGATGTGTCTGTCTTGAATAGGCCAGTTGCTACGGAGATGAGCCCTAGCAGCAAGGAGGAGGGCAGTGCGTTCCCTCAGAACCCAACTTCTGTATGTTGATAACTTTGTATATAGATTGGATTGGTGAATTAGACACACAGGATCTCAAATCTTTCTAACAAGTATTATCTATGAGAAAATAAAATCCCAGGCAACGCTGGGTATATACACTAGTTGTTTATAAATATTTTGGCTTAAATCCTGCCGGGAAACTAAATCAACTCACAATGTCATAAAGTTGAATTGCACCCTTGCAGAAGATTTGCATTGTCATGGCAGAAGCAGAGATGTGGCTTCACATGCACAGCCACCGAGGAGTGCAGCTGTGTACAACAACCGACACCAGTTGCTGGTTCACAATGCATCCCAATGCACAGTTTGTCTAGATGCAGAATAGGTCTCAGTGTGCTTCATCACAATTCATTAGCATGATCGCATATCATGTCAGCAACTTAGCTCCGTCAGTGTAAAGTCGTGCACCATCTCTTCTGATGTGGGAGCTCAGCATTTGTGTTTACACAGAGCTTTAAACTATTTGAGATATTTCTCACATACGGACTCAGTAACACTTTCCACAGCCTTTGGAATTAGGCCATGATTATTCTTCTCTTTTTCTAGTCCAAAGGGCAGAGGTTCGGAGTGTGTACCTTGCCTAACAAAAGCTAATTAATTAATGATAGAGGTATAATTTGAATAAGAGCGTCCTGGTTTTGGTATGGACTTATACAGTGCAGTCTTAGACCATTTCCACACTCGTGCTAGTATTCCACTTTCAACATCCTACGAAATTTGAGGCTCCTCCTTAAACCGCAAACCCCAGGATTCCATAGGATGTTGAAAGTGGAATAATAGCACTGTAACTGTTAGTGTGGAAATAGCCTTAGATACATCTATTCAGAGGCAAGACTGACAGAGTTCAATGGGATTTATTTCCAGATGAGCGTACATTGCCTTACAATTAGATCTTCTTCACGTGTTACCCAAAAGTAAATTCCAATCAATTAAATATGCATTATTCCCAAGCAAATATAGTCTTTAAACTGTGGTGCACTATTGTGAGGATAATAAAAGTATTTAGACAGCACTTAAGAAAGATAAGAAAGCTTGACAAACATATCTCCAAACTCTCTGGAGATATATTAGCCTGGCTTATATCTAATGGTAACCCAGCTTGTTAAATTCTAGCTTGCTATATGTCTGAACAATGTCCTGCCATTAAACCATGATCTGTTCGCCAATCTCAAGCCATAGTTAGAAACCATGGTTTGTTGTTGGCTTGCAGCTGCTGGTTGTTTAAACATGGTTTATTGTTACATCCAGAGCCATGGTTTGTCCTTGGCTTGTTTTTCTCACTTGCCCTCCCTGAAATTGAAGCTGACAAAAAGGTAGGGAGAGATACAGACTGTAAAAAAGGGGAAATAAAATGAAGTTTGGCTGTCTATGAGACAAATTGTGATTAAAGCAAGAAACCATGGCTAAACATGAACCATGGTTTATGTTAACCATGTTTCTTGGTTTAGCCATAAATTGTCTGGCAAACCAGGAATCGTAAAATGCCGACATGGTAATTATCTCAGTAAACCTTATAACAACCCTGTATGATATGTCCCTATACTCTGACACTCATGTTCCACATTAGGGACTAGTGACTTGCTCAGGCTGCTGAATTCCTGGAAGAATAACAGAATCAACTCTTCATTCCTGTTTTAGACTCCCAGCCCTCACTGTGTATATAGTGTTTTAGAGAGTAACAGCAAACAAAAGAGATCTCACAAGCATTTTATATGAAAGGCCAGATCCTAAAATATTTTGCTCCAGTGACCTAACAGAGGTTTTTAGGACAGGGAAGCAAAAAAGTTCTGGTCCTCTGGCACAATGACCCCGGGATCATGACCCATAAATCCACAAAGCCAGCTTTTGTGGTACCAATAGTTGCTCTTTCCACATGTGGCACGACACCAGCCTAGTGCTGGACGTGAACAGAAATGATGAAACCCACTGTGATAAAATCCAAATTGAGGACAAAGACAAATGCTGCCAGTGGGATATTTGCTTACCTGTGTGAAAATGTTATCAGTGGGTAGCAAAGTCAGGATCATCCGTGCCAAAGTTATTTTGACTTTCTGTGCATCATTGTGGAAAAGGGACAGTGAAGAAAGCTGACAGGAGGACGATCAACTCATTTGAAACGTGATGCTGGAGGAGAGTGCTATGCATACCATGGACTGACAAAACCACGAATAAGTCCAAGAGCAAACCGAGTCTGCACTCTCATTGGAAGCCAAAATGATTAAACCGAGGCATTGTACTTTGGACACATCATGAGACTTTATGTAACTTACTGGAAAAGATGGTGATGCTTGATAAAGGCCATTTCTGCACTAGACTATTATAGTGCTATGATTCCACTGGCAGCATCCTATGGAAACTGCAAACCCCAGGATCCCACAGGATGTTGCAAGTGGAATGATAGTGCTATAACAGTCCAGTGTGGAACTGGCCAAAGTGTAAGGCAGTAAGAAAAAAGGGAGACCACATTCCAGGTGGAGAGCCAGTATGATGTAGTGGTTTAAGCTGACCATTTTGGATCTTGGATTTTTGGATTAGGGATGCTCAACCTACAGTAGCGAATATGGAGTGCTTATGGATTCATAACTCTGCTTTATAAATCTGTAGCTGCTATACAGGGCCAGCAGAATGTAGTGGTTTGAGCACTGGACTATGATGCTAGAGACCAAGGTTTGAATCCCTGCATGGCTGTGGAAACACAATGGGTGACCTTGGGCAAGTCATACTGTCTCAGCCTCGGAGGAAGGCAAGGCAAATTCCCTCTGATGAAATCTTGCACAAACAAACAAACAAACCCAACCCTGTGGGTTTACTTTAGGGTCTCCATCAGTTGGAAGCAACTTGAAGGCTCGTAACAACAAATGCGATGGCTGAAGAGAATCAAGGAAGCCACAGCCCTGACTTTGCAAGACCTGAGCGGGGTGGTTGAGGACTCAGGCTGTTATGAGTCTCTCATTCATAGGGTTGCTACAAATTAAAATGTAGCTTAATGTAGTACAACGTAGAACTACTTTCCCATTCAGTGACAGAAGGCTGCCCCAAAACACTTTGCTGCCTGAGGCAGAGGAACAGGGGATACCTCCAGCCACCCAAGGCATACACAGGACTCAAAAAAAGCCGTGATATTTTGGCACAAGATATAAAATCCCACAGGCATCTTTTCTCATCTCTAGCAGAATATTTTGCAGAATTGCAAAATAAATTATTAAGAACTCGTTGCTCTTGTTCACAAAATGCAAAAGTTACTGCCTGAGAAAACTGCTTCCTTCTGCTTAACAGTAGAGTCGGCCCTGTTGAATGGGTGAGCAGACAGCATTCTGTTGGAAGAGGATGAACTCTATCTTGTCTAGACAGGCCAGTGTTGCACAATTATTCTCTGCCCTTTTGCTGGTCAAAAGATTCTCCTGCTCTTTTCTGAAATTTTGCCAGTCACGCACTGTCGTCTTAAGGGCTAGAAACTTAACTGTGTTTGTTTTTAAACTCAAGATTCTTAAGGTGCCAAATTCTGCAACAAAACAAAAATCCCTGCATGCTGAGTCTGCGAAATGCTCACAGCCCAACCCTGCTGATTATGTTACAGATACACATAAGCGTCGCTTTGAAAGAGGCAAACAGATTCAGTCCTGTTGGTCTGAACCCTTACATGACCTTTTTGCATAATAACTTTTAGCCTGAATCGGCTCTAAAGAGCCTTTGAGTAAACAGAAGGCCAGGTACTACGTAAGGAGGAATGAAAATAAAACAACTCCCTTATCAAACATGGGACAATGCTAAGACTGAAAGCGGAGAAGGAAAAGCCAGCTTATTTAAATATCTTGTTAGCGCTCGCTTTGTTTGAACACATGTGGTTTCTTCTCTTCTCCTGAGCTTCTCGCAAAGACCGTAAAATCAATATTGGAAAGGCGAGGAAGTTGAAGGACATCACCGGGAAAAGACAGAGAGTCAACCTTTTATTTGACTCCGTGGTTTTAGATGTTGGGCCTGTTTGTATGTTTCTTTGTTTGTTTTGATGCCAGAAGAAATTCTCCCCTTCCCTGCCTTCAAGTTGTTTCTGACTTATGACAAACCTAAGGCTGAGAGAGTGTGATAGCAACATACAGCAACCCTCTTTGAGGGTTTTCTTGGTCAGATGTCTTCAGAGTGGGTTTGTTGTGGCCTTCTTCTGAGGTTGAGAGGCTGTGACTCCTCCAAGGCTGTCCAGTGAAGCTTGTATCTTATTGCATCTTTGAACCTGACTTTCTTCTGTCCTAGTTCAGTCCGCCCTCCACATTTCAGGTTCAGCCTTTGTGAATTTCTTTGTGAGGCACACATGTGTCTCCCCCACTTTCCTCTCCTCTCATTCCCTTGCCTTTTGCCTGGGCTTGCATGCCTTTCTTCTCTGCACCTGGGCAAAAGGCAAGACAATGGGAGGAGGGAGCACTGCGCATGGAGAGGGAAGGTTAATGCCTTGCCTTTTGCCCAGGTATGGAGAAGGAAGGCAAGGGTGCCAAGGCAAAAGGCAAGGAAATGGGAGTGGGGAGCCCAGAGAGCAAATGGGACGGCGAACATGTGGGGAAGCTGTTTGCAGCTTTTCCACTTTTGCAAGGGTTCTGCACCCCGAACCCTTGCAAAAGTGGAGAGGTCATTGGGCGATGCCCTGTCCTTCAACATTTCACAGAAGAAAATCAGGATAGGTATGGCCAAGCAACATCCTCAGTGTGGGCACGATGGCAAAGGAAGGAGACGCCAGCTCAGTTTGCAGTTTCGGGAGGGCCGACCAGCCCCTCCCGAAACTATAAACCCCAGGATTCCATAGGATGTTGAAAGTGGAATAATAGTGCTATAACAGTCTAGTGCAGAAATGGCCTTAATCTATTATGTGTTTTTAGTTCTATTTTAATTGATGCTGTACCCCTCCACAAGTCTTGGGGAGAAGCGGGTAAGAAATAAATGATCATCATCATCATCATCTGTTACCATGGCCAGACCAGACATGCCCGAGAACAGGCACTTTGGGCAGTCGCTTGGGCCATTTGTGAACTAGACTGTTATAGTGACATTATTCCACTTTCAACATCCTATGGAATCCTGGGGTTTTCAGTTTAGGGAGGGGCCTTTTAGCCACTGGTGCATGTCCTGTGTGGATGCACAACACAGGCCATTCCTTTTGTGAAGGCAAACCAAGGCTGTTTCTGCACTAGTGCGGAAATGGCCTTGGAAAAGGGCTGGCCCGGTGTTGTGCATCCACACGGGACATGCACAAGCGGCTTGCTAGGAAAACTCGAGGGCAGGGTGCATGTGTACGACTCATAAATGGACAGCTATCATGAAATAGCTATTCTCGGCATAATGTTGGTTTATTTCATTCAGCATAGTAGTTAATACTTATCAGCCTGTTATGTATTGCCCTCATTAACTGGAAGAGATTACATACAACCAGCTGTGCTAAGCAAAAAGTAAATACAATCTAAGGGTGGCGACAGCAACGTTGACCGAGATCCAACAGTTATACTTCCACTGGATTCTGCAGTCTCCAACAGAACAAGCTGTTTCCTCTCCTTCCCACAGCTTCATGGAAAGCTTTATCTGGGAAAAAATGGGATTTTGATCTAGCCAACCTGAGTGTAGCTTGGTATGCTCACTTGTAAGAGAATCCCTT
Organism: Ctenosaura bakeri; assembly: GCA_948474755.1. Classification (NCBI taxonomy): domain Eukaryota; kingdom Metazoa; phylum Chordata; class Lepidosauria; order Squamata; family Iguanidae; genus Ctenosaura; species Ctenosaura bakeri. The sequence continues at coordinate 242,206 of CAOLHI010002328.1, forward strand.
ACTGAGCATGCATGAATAGTGAAACAGAGGCCATTTCTGCACCACACTGTTATAGTGCTATTATTCTACTTTCAATATCCTGTGGAATTCTGGAGTCTGTAGTTTACTGAGTCCAAAGAGCTCCCTGGAAGAGAATTCTAAATGCCCCTCCCTAAACTGCAAATCCCAGAATTCCACAAGATGTTGAAAGTGGAATAATAACACTATAACAGTCTAGTGTGGAAATGGCCAGAGAGAAAAGAGCAGAGCAGAGAAACCTGTTGCACCAACTTCCCTGAGCATGTTCAAAATCTTAGACCTATACGTTTGGCCATGGTAAAAAAAAGTGGAGGCAAATGAAACCAAGAATAACCATGTATATATATATTTTAAAAAAGCCTTCAGGTGGTCTGTAGAAGATTTTTTTTGTGTACCTACACAAGGCCTGCTTGACCCTGTTGCTTCATTCACATGTGGAAATTATTAGTTGAGGAGGGAGAATTTGCTGAAACATGTTGAACTGCAGTCAAGAAATGGAAGAAGACTAGGGCTATTTCCGCACTAGACTGTTATAGTGCTATTATTCTACTTTCAACATCCTGGAATCCTGGGGTCTGCAGTTTAGGGAGGGGCATTTAGAATTCTCAGCCAGAGAGATCTTTGGCCTCAGCAAACTACAAACCCCAGAATTCCACAGGAGCTTGCAAGTGGAATCATAGCACTATGGCCCTTTTCGCATGGGCTTTCTGTCGCGCGAGAGCCCCCTGAGCCTCGTGGGAGTGGGAGCGTCACTCTGCACGACGCACTCCCACTTCCGTGGCGCTCACGGGGCTGACGCTGCGCAAGCGCGTATTTTTTTATTTTCGGCTGGAACCGAAAATAAACGGCGCTCGTGCAAGGCTCCTGGCGGCACCTCGCACTTACCGGAGTGCGGAGCGCCGTCGCAGGCGAACCTGTTGGGCTTCCTCCCTGCTTCCGCTCCCAGCGCCACCTACAGCTCACAGGGAGTGCTGCGGAAGCTGGGGGCGTGGCTGAAGAGCGCCCATCGTGGGAAAAGACGCCAGGTGCAGTAAGGAGGCGGGGGAAGCGGCGGCGTTTCGGGAGACGGTTGTCGCGCGAGCCACCCTCCTCCGTCGCACAAGCACCGGCGCTGCAAAAAGGGCCTATAACAGGTTAGTGCGGAAATGGCCCAGGACTGGGAAGGGCAGCTGTGAAGGAACTAGCTAAGATCCTCGAGTGTCAAGATATATCATTGAATTTTAAAGTTAGGATGGTCTCTGCCATTTCCCATTTCTATGTATGGTTGTGAAAGCCAGACGGGGAAGGAAACGGACAGGAAGAAAATCAACTTGTTCCAAATGTGATGCTGGAGAACAGTCTAACAGCTACTGTGGACTGCCAAAAAAAAAAAAAGAAAAAAAGGAGAGAAATGAATGGATCCGGGAGCAAATCAAGCCGGAACTCTCCCTAGAAGCCAAGATGAGTAAACAGAGGCTTTCGTACTTTGGCCTGTCATAGAAAGACATGACTCACCGGAAAAGGCAATGATGCTTGGAAAGATAAAAGGCATGAGGAAAAGAAGAAGACTGCATTACGGGTTGATAGACCCAATGGAGGAAGATACGTCCCTGAATCTGCAAGACCTGAGCAGGGTGGGTAACTTGGAGATCCGTCATCCATAGGGTCTCAAGTCAAGATCGACCAAACAGCCATTAACAACAACAACAAAAAACAATCTTTGCCTTTTCTACCTCTGTTTTCTTAGTCGAGGTATACATGTATACTTAATAGCAAAACTAATATGGCTAACCTGATTTTAAAATACAAGTATTATAAATGGGACAGAGCTATACATATCAGCAGACATTTAAAAAAAATAGCAATTACAGGATTTGTATTTATTTATAGGTTTTCCACATTATCCACAGATTTCCCACAGTCAGAAACAACGTGAAGGCAAACAACAATGGGAGCCCCTTATTTGTGTCTCCAAAGGTCCAGGTGTACATACAAAATCCATTTTCTGAGGGTCCTAAATATATATTTGGAAACCAGTGGAGTGACATGTACAGAACATAAGGTCTTTAATAGCACAAGTTACTTTTTTAAGGACAAGAGCTACTTACCAGCCAGGATGCTGCCTGGAGGATTCTGGCAGTTGTGATCCAGAAAAGTAACTTTCCCAAGCTCTATCTTTAATGATGGGAGATATTTATCTATTTACCTTTTGTTTCCTTTAAATATTTATACACAGCCTTTTATCAAAAGTTCTCATGGACAGCGGCAACAGGGGGTGACATTAGCCGTAGAGTACAGATAAAAATTGAAAACAATTTTAAAAGGTTAAAAACAATTTTAAATTGTTAAAACCATGTGTACTGAAACAGGATTTCAGCATCTAGTTAATCCATGAGAAACTGCAAACCCCAGGATTCCCGAGGATGTTGAAAGTGGAATCATCACGCTATAACAGGCTAGTGCGGAAATGGCCCTGTGGTATAGTGGTTTGAGGACAGAACTGGAATGTATTAGCAGGTAATTACGTCTAAAGGGGAAATTGACAAAATCAGACAAAAGCATTTATTGATCTGCTGTAATCCTTGTGTCAATAGCCTCCATTTTTTTTTCTGTCTCACTTCTGGTGTTTTCAAATGGCCTGGATCCAAAAGAAGCAAGCAGGAGAAGGAATAACAATGGAGGGTTTGGGGGTTCCAGTTATCTATATGTGTGTTTCTATTTTATTAAAACATATTATTTGGTGACAAACTTTGGATCAATACTTCTGTCTCCTGAGAGCCATAAAAAGATGGACTGGGGGAAAAAAGGAAGAATTGAAGAGGAAATACCGTGGTCTGGATGATTCCAACTTGGTTTGCTTAGGTTGGCCACAGGTTGGAAAGGACTCGGAGGCACAGAAGGGCAACCAACTCTGTCCGCTCCCTGCCGGAGCTAGTTTACCTGAAAACACAGTCTAAGCTTAGGGCAAGGAAGGTCATTGTAGTAGCCGGAGGAAAAGGAGAGTTCCTCTTCAATTGCAAATGGGGATAATCATTGTCTCCTTATGGGCTCACTTGGGTCTCTAGCAAGGTCATGTAAGCAATGCCTTTCCCCCTCTCCAAGAAAACCTGTCACCAAAGGAATTTTCCAGGAAAGAGTTGGTGGAGTGGACAGTGGGGCTCTATATCCCTTACAAATGGACTTGTACAACATTTTGTTCACTTAGACTAGCATTGTCTGTTCTGTCTGGCTGGAGCTCTCCGGAGTCACTTGCGAAGGAGGGTGTTTCTTGTCCCCTGCAACCTTTGAGATGGAAATGGCAGTCAGTGAATCTGAAGTCATACCAGCTATGCTCCCTCCTCTACACATGCACTCCCAACAGTTTCGTGCGCGCGCACACATGCACACGCAGAGGCCTGAAAGTTGTCTGTTCCTTCTCCCTATGGCAACTGCCTTCTGATAAGAAACAGATTGGGGCAACAGGTGTAGGAGAGTGGAACCCTGACATGAAAGAACTTGTTGGATCCATCTGACCCAACATCCTATTTCCAGCAGTGGGCAGATAGATGCTACTGGGAAGTCCAGAAGCATGCAAAGCCCTTGTGGGCATCTTAGCCTTCTTCTGTTATCGCTCTGCTAAACTGCACATTTGCCTTCAGTGGCATACTGCTCCTGAAAGTGGAGGTTCCATTCAGGGATAGACCTGTCATCAGCAATGTATCTCTCCTATCCCTCCTTTGGCAATTTCTCTGAGGGGCTTCAGGCTTTATGTAACTCGCTTGATCCATCTAATTTTAACTTCCTGAGGCTGGGGAGTGGGGGAGCAGGGAGACGGGTGAAACCTCATGATCTCTCCTGCCAAGAGCAGGCACATTAACAATACCTTGTTGCAATAACAGTGACGATGTGTGTTTTTAAAGGCATCCACTGTAACCCTCCCCAAGATAAACCATGGCTGGGGACAGATAACTGCAAAGCATGGAGGCTGGAGCTTACAAAGGCAACGTGTCAGCCAACATGTTCGCCTCCAGCCCAATGACTCTGACTGCATCAATGGTGTGACTTATTCCCAGACACTGCTGGAATCAACTTCTTTCGTTATTGCTCAACCCACTCTGTTGCAAGAGGAGACAGAGTTGGCAACCACTCCGCTTTTTGCAGCAGCAGCAAAGCAACCTTTTAAAAGCAGGCTACAGTGAGCCAGAGACAGAGAGAAAAGGAAGAGAAGCTGTCCGATGAGCACATTAAGTGGCCTTATGCCACCAGGATCCGATCTTGGCAATTATGATGGGCTGCAGCTCTTTCTAGGGTCTCAGCCGCAGAGGGGTAGGGAGAGCGCGATCTGCATGCCAGGGGTGTGGCCATGCCAGTGAGTTTGGCTTCTAGCCTACAACGTCCTTAAGAGTGTTCCCTTTGCTGATCGGAGGCCTTGAATGGAGAAAAGAAAAGCAGAGCCAAAAGAAGGTCACGAGAGAGGCATGCGGGGCTCAGGAAAGTTCAGAGGGCAAGCTGGAGACATTATTAGGCTGTAAAATATATTGATGGGTGTTACCACTTGGCCCAAGGTGTGTGTGTATATATATACACACATGCACTTGTATTCTTTCCATTCCGGGTCTTCTCTGCCCCCTGCTGCAAATAAAACCATTCAGAAGTGAGGATCTGACAGCAGAGCCGTTCACAATGAAGACTGTTGAAGATCAGAAAGGCCAGGAATCTGGAGAAACCAAGCCGGGGGTGAGTGCCTGACTTAAACCTGCGTATTTCTGTCTTTTTTGCAACAGGGTGGGTGGGTGGAATCAGGCGAGCTTTGCTCACCACTGCAAGGAAAGTCATGCCTCTGAAGCCAGACCTTGGAAACATATGTTAACTTTTGATAGTGAGGTGGCACAATTGCTGTTAGAAATCGGAGCGTGTGGGAGCAATCTGTTACTTGCAAAACTTGAGTGCCAAAGGGGAAAAGATAAACTGTGGTCCAAAGGGGATAATTAGGAAGTTGGATGCAAGCTGAGGCAGGAAATTGCTGATATTAAACAAGGGAGGCAGTGAAGATAGGATGCTGCATAGAAGGCTGGAGAGCACATCCTCCAACATTTACCAGATGAAAACTGAGGCCATTTCTGTGCTAGACTGTTATACTGCTATTATTCCCACTTTCAACATCCTATGGAATCCTGGGATTTGCAGTTTAGGGAGATGCATTTAGAATTCTCAGCCAGAGAGTTCAATAAACTACAAATCCCAGAATTCCACACGATGTTCAAAGTGGAATAATAGCACTATAACAGGGTAGTGTGGAAAGGCCCTCCAGGAAAGGCCTGGAGTTCACCCTGAACTCCCAGCTGAAAACTTGGACACCTATGGACAAGCAACATCAGTGTGGTCAAGACGGCCAAAGCGATTAATGAGGAAGAATGCACAAGTGAGGAGAGGCTGCAGGAGTTTGTTTTTGCCTGAATCTACTAGAAAAGGCAAAATTCCACCCGTCTTTTCCTTTCCCTGCTGCTTGTGCACTTGGAGCTCACTTTGCAGCAATCAAAGTAAGCTGAGGACAAAGGGGGAGGAAGAAAGAGAAACTGGGACATTTTAAAAGCAGCTGGAAAATGGGATGACAGAATATTGATTGCAACTGACTCTGCTAAATTGGGACCATTGGAGGGTATGGAGAAGCACTGAGTTCATTTTCTGGGAGATGCCCACTTGGGAGATGCTTTGGGAGGTCCCCAATAATGCCACTCCAGCGCCAAACAATTTTCTTTTTAATCCCAGCAATAGATACGTTTTCCAGAACATTTGAAAAGCTGTGAGCAATTATACTTTCTGATTTTCTTGGCTCCTTTCCAGCAAGGGAAACTGCATGTAATTAAAATAATACAGAAAGGAAACTAGGGCTTAATTTACACTTATAATTACCAAGATGCAGATCTGCACGGGTGGTAAAACTGTCCCAGCAACCCAAGCCTTGCACCGCAGGGTTTTTTTTAAGGGTATGACGTGGAATTCTGAAGATGCGGCCAGAATCCCTTGCAAAGAATTTTGAAGCAACATACTCTGGTCACGCCTGCAGAAATATGAGAGGCTTCTCTCTTAGCTTTCCCTAAGGCATTGCTAAAAGATTTAGTATATAGTTATCAGAGGATGTGTTGCAGGTTGATGGTCACGTAGGCAGACCTTGGCCAAATGTCTAAATCCTATAATGTGTGGGGCTGATATTCCAAAACCTTTTTTTAAATTGCATTTATTTATACCACTTTTCCTTTTAAAGTTCTCAAGGCAGCATAGATAGCCCTCCCTGCTGACTATTCACAACAACCCTGTGAAGTAGGTTAGGCAGAAAGAAAGAATGTATGTGCACCTTAAAGTCATCCATGAAGTAAACTTCATGGCCAAATGTGGATTTGAATTACAGTTTCCCCATTCCTAACACAACACTAACTTTTGCAAAACACTGCCTTTGTCAGGGCCAGAGTGTCCAGTAGTAGTGAACATGTACCTCTGAGCATGTACCAAAAAATCTGCTTTACTTTTTAAAGTAAGCATTCTCACAGCTCGGTACTTCTAGACTATCAGACTGCCTGACCTGGGCCATTTCTGCACTAGCTGGTTATAGTGTTATTATTCCACTTTCAACATTCTATGGAATCCTGGGGTTGGAGGCCCCTCCGTGAACTGCAAACCCCAGGATTCCATAGGATGTTGAAAGTGGAATAATAGCACTATAACAGCTAGTGCGGAAACGGCCCTGGAAGCTTGTTCTCCCAGGTTTGAGGAATTGAGTTGTGCCTTCCTGGTGTTCTGGAGATGACATTATGCATATGTGGGCACCACAGAAGGAGCCTTTCCATTTGACCGAGAATAAAAGTGACCCTCCCCATTGCTCAGAGAGGCAACGTCCCCAAAAGAGAAGCAGCAGGAAGAATTGGCTTTGATGATAACGTCCTCATTTTCATTTACAGTGTCGTTTCCTTGCTTCCTCCTCCTTCTTTTGAACTGGGTTCTTTGCCTCCAGGCAGCCGCTGATGAGATCAGAAAGGCCTTCCTTGTGTTCATCAGTCCATTTAGCATCTCTGTCCTGCTACATTTATTGCCGTGTGCCTTCAAATCCTTTCGGACTTATGGCAACCCTTAAGGCCAGCCCGTCACAGGGCTTTCTTGGCAAGATGTGTTCAGAGGGGATATGTTTTTGCCTCCCCTGAGGCTGAGAGTGTGTGTCACCCAGTGGGTTTCCATGGCCAAGCAGGGATTTGAACCTTGGGCCATTTCCACACTAGCCTGTTATAGTGCTATGATTCCACTTTCAACATCCTATGGAATCCTGGGGCTTGCAGTTTAGAGAGGGGCCTCAAACCACTACACCACGCTGCCTCCTTCTCTTGGAGGGGACAAAGATTGATCATTTATTGTCTGAGAGCGTAAGGTTAGGTCTAACAGGAGATTCACTGAGCGACCTTACTTGTGTTTTTATGACAATTTTATTAATTAATTGGATGTACTTATGTTATCTACAAGTAACATAAAATTGTAAATTATAGTTTAATCTATTGTTAATTAATTGATTAATTGAGTGATTGATTGATTAAACTGCATTTATAATTTTATGTTATATGTTTTTGTCATATGATTATCACCGTAATTTTGTGTTATTTGTGTGGAGTGCAATGCTGGAATGGGCAGAAGCGGAATGAGCAAACAAAATAAGTTACAGGGAGGTAGATTTTGGCTGAATGTTTGGAGACTTCATCATGGGTGGAACTGGATCAGGCTTAGAGGCAGAACGCTGGGCTTGCTCTTGCTGGAGGACTTCAAGGAGAGCCTCAAAAGCCACCACTTAGGGAGACTTTTCCAGCTCTGGATTTTCTGAACTCAATAAGAAGTTGGGGTAGATATCTTCCAAGGAATCCTCCAGCTCCAGGCTTGGGGGCAGGCCCTACCATTAGGCAGAATGAGGCAGCTGCCTCAAGCCTGAATCTTATTGTTAATCCCATCTAAACCAGACACATTGAACCAGTGGGATTTACTGATGTCTTGACTCAAGAACCACAGATTCAATGTGCACCCTCTCCTAGTCTATATTCAAGGTAATGGTCGTGATATGGAAAGCCCTGCTTGGAACCTTGATACGTGAAGGAGTGCCTTTCCGTCTATACACTTGCTCAAGATCTGCTGGAAGGACCTCCCTCTGCATCCCATCACTCAGGGCCATATGCTGTGGGTAGATGTGAGAGAGGGCCTTCCTTGCTGTGGCGCCCCAGTTATGGAATAGCCTTCCCCCTGGAGACCTGCTTGGCCCCAACATTGCAGTCATACCAGAACTAGGGGAAAACATGCAGAGTATCCGCACTAGACAATTATAGCGTGATGATTCCACTTTCAACATCCTATGGAATCCTGGGGTTTGCAGTTTTGGGAGGGGTCAGCCTCTCTGTGTGTTTATTGTTGGAAGCCACCTTGGGCGGGAGAAAGGTGGCCAACAAATGCAATAAATAAATACAAGCTATGAGCTTGCCAAGGTTGAGACTGCTACATCTCCAACTTAAAGTAACCCTATTGTATGGTTTTCTTGGAAATATTTACTCAGAGGAGGTTCGTCATTGCCTTCCTCTGAAGCTGAGAGCATATGATTTTGCTAAGCAAAGATTCAAACGGTGGGCTTCTGGAGTCCTAGTCCAACTCTCAAACCACTAAAACACACTGGACGTCTGTCTGTCTGTCTATTTAATATTTAACATGTGGTTCAATGGATCTGTTATATTTGGAAATAACCAATGGGAGTCAAGATTCAGGTACCCAATTTGGCTTGTCAGGAGAAGGAGTAAGCAAATTGGTTGGAATTTTTTTAAAGATCTAGGGATTTGTTGTACGCCTTTGAGTTGTTTCCAGCTTATGGCAATCCTCAGGTGACTTTATCAAGGGGTTTTTTTGGCCAGGTTTGTTCAAAGGAGGGTTGCCTTTGCCTTCCTCTGAGGCTGAGAGAGTGTGACTTTTCCAAGGTGGGCTTCCATGGCTGAGTGGGGATTCAAACGCTGGCCTTCAGAGCCATGGTCCAACACTCAAAACTATTAATGCCATGCTGGCTGGCTGTTCTAGGGATGCTAACTTGCCTGACTTTTGATACTGATTGAGTTATTCGACTCTCTATGGTCCTGCCTCAGACCGCAGAATGCCTCGGGTCTGCCTTGGTGGGGTTCTGTTGTTTCTGATTTTTGCCTGCCACATGGCTCGGCCACCCATTTGAACAATCTCCCTGTGTGAGAAGCGCTGAAGGAGGCCTCTGACCTGAGATGTCCCCCAGCCGAGAAGGTGGACATGAGCCAGCCATAAATCTGTTTTGGCTCTGCAGCCAGGGGGTGGACACTAGACGTGCGGAGACGTCAAGGGGGTGGGTGCAGGAGAAGAAGGAAAGCATTAAGGTCACCGGCAATCAGGCTTCTCAATGGAAAATATGATCTGCCTGTGGGAAGCAGCTCTTCAAAGCTTAGTAATGTTTGAAAAAGCTGCTGGTGGCCACAGCTAGCTGCAAATCGAAAATGCCATGCTGGCTCTGTGTTGCTGAAAATTGTGTATCTTGTGACACTGCAGGGTTTTGGGTGGAATTTTCATGGTAGCCTCAGCCCGTCCTGTAGTCAACTCAGCAAGGGAGGCACCGGGCCAAGGTATGGGGGGCAGTTCAAACCTCAGGGGCCTAGATCGGGGGTTCTCAAGTGAGGTTCCATGAGAAATTGTGGTTGGGAAAAAAAATGTTGTTGTTGTGTGCCATCAAATCAACTTCAACTTAAGACAATCTTACAAATGAAAGATCTCCAAGAGCCCCACCATCATCCCAAGCCCTGCTGCTCTGCTCTTGCAGACTCACGGCTGTGGCTTCCTTGATTGAATGTATCCACCAGTAGAGCTGTCTCCCTCTTTTCCTGCTGCCTTCCATTTTCCTCAAGTCATGTCATCTCAAGATATATCCAAAGTACGACAGCCTCAGTTTAATCATTTTTGGCTTCTAGGGAGAGTTAAGACTTGGGCCATTTCTGCACTAGCTTGTTATAGCACGATGATTCCACTTTCAACATCCTCTGGAATCCCGGGGTTTGCAGTTTCGGGAGGTAGGATTCCATAGGATGTTGAAAGTGGAATAATAGCGCTATAACAACCTAGTGCAGAAATGGCCTGGATTCTCATTGACAGTTGTTGCTGTTGTGTGCCTTCAGGTCATTTCTGACTTGTGGAGGCGCTAAGGCGAACCTATCACTGAGTTTTCTGGGGCTGAGAGAGTGTGATGTACTCAAGATCACCCAGTGGGTTTCCATGGCCAAGCAGGGAATCGAACTCTGGCCTTTAGGATCATAATCCAATGCCCAAACCACAACACATTGGCTCTCGTTTACAGAACCAGCACTGAATCAGACCCACATTTCTTTCATAGATACTTCCACTCCTTGGTTCTCTCATCACCAGTTTCCTCATTTCAGCTGCCCAAACTGATGCAGGTAGAGGTCATTTTGTGGCACATGTCATCAAACAGTCAAGAGCCTGAAAATTTGAGTCTACTGCAAATCACCTAGGGGTCTGCTGGTTGATCCCAGTTTCATCTTCTACTCATCCCATAGATCTTTGAGCAATGTGCAGTTAGACATTGCTGGATGGGAGAGAGGGAGTAATGGAAATGCTATGGGAAGGATGGCGCTCTTTTCACCTATGATCCTCTTGGAGTTCTTTTCTGATCAAAATAATTCGCACAAACATTTCCTGCTCCTGGGCAGGAGAAAAGCAGAGCCTGGGTGGTGATAGACCCCCAGAAGTCTTCAGCTCATGTGGCTAGTGGCCCTGCTGGCCAGAAGAATTCTGAGAGTTGTTATCTTCCAAAAAGTAATTTTTGCAAATTTTGGGGAAGATTCACGGCTGTTTGCAGGCAGAGTTTTTGAGTCACCAGCTCCTTAACTGACAAAGAACCAAAGTTCAATGAGGAAGTATTCCAAGTCATGAGCCATCCTGTGATCGGCACATACATGTGTCAGTTAACCCTTTAAGTAGCCACAGCAAACATGCAGACCTCTGCCAATGCTGGACAAATTTTGGAGCATAGGTTGGAATGACCAGAGAGGTATGAAGTCCATTCCGTGATACATCTGTGCATCTAAAATAAAAGTAGATAATATTTAGCACTTGTACTGGACTTTTAGAATGTGCAAAACACCGCTGACCTTACAAGTACTCTGCACAGGTAAGTCTTCATGGTTATGCCCATGTTTCAGATAGAAACACTGAGGCTGCAATCTCATATGGGCCAATGTATCATAGTGCTTCTCTGCATGTGGAACCATGCTTTGTTCTGTGCCTTCAAATTGTTTCTGATTTATGGTAACCTTAAGGTGAACCTCTTATGGGGTTTTCTGGGGCTGAGAATGTATGATATACCCAAGGTCACTCAGTGGATTTCCATAGCCAAGTGAGGAATCAAATCCTAGTCTCCTCGGTCATAGTCCAATGCTCAGACCACCAAACCATGCTGGACCATATTACACTGAGCCATTTCCTATTCCCCAAACTGCCATAGAGCTGCTGAAGACATTCTTGGCCTTTCTGTGCTTAGTGGAGAGTAGGGGAATCACAGAAGCATCTGTCAGTGTCTTTGTAGCCAGATGCAAAGCGTCATCAGTTGATGTCCATCAGGGTTCTTTGAAGATCTCAACAGCTGATGCAGTCATTTTGCATCTAGCTACAGGGACAGAGCCAGGTGCTTCTATGATTCCCCCATTGCTGCCCACCGGGCACAGAATGGCACAGCTGTGGAGGAGAGGGCTCCACAGTTCCACAGTAGGTCTGGACAACAGGTTACTTCAGAATAAAGAAACGCATACCAACCTCCACAATGACCATAAATAGACTTATGCAGATGTACAGTTAACTTATGCTCGTGTATGCCACAAACAGAATGCCAATCTGAGAAGGTGGCTTGCCCAACGCCAGCCTAGCACACTTGTCATTGAAGTGAGATTTGGAGTGGGGAAGTCAATGCCCTTGTAGCCAGATGCAAAATGTCATCCACTGAGGTTCATCAGGGTCTTCTAGAGGGCTCAGTAGCTGATGTATTCATTTTGCATCTGGCCATAGGGACAGAGCCAGATGAGAGTCTATTAGACTACCAACATCCAGACTGGCACCCAAATGTTTTTTCATGAATTTGTGACAATCAAGACACTTCTTGAAATAATTCAATAACTCCCTTTCCTTCATATTCTCACCTACAGCGGATGACCCTCGTCCTTGCTCTGGTAACATTCATTGCTGCCTTTGGATCCTCTTTCCAGTATGGGTACAATGTTTCGGTGATCAATTCTCCGTATCTGGTAGGTTGAATCTGTTACCGTTTTCCATTGTCTCCACCTTCACCCTCTCTTTCTGTTATTATCTTCCTTGCACAAAGCCCTTTCTTCTTGCCCATAAAACTAGTAATTCTGCCATCTCATCTCCTGCCTGGAAATGCTAACCCACAAAAACTGGTGACTCAGGGCCAAGCCCTGACATCTGGCAACCCCAACTGACTCCATGAAAGCTGATAACCATAATAAATTTGTTAGCTTGTAATATGCCATGAAGCCCTTTATTGGTTTCGCTGCAATGGACGAGCAATTAGATGCCCTGAAACAGCTCCTGTGTGCACGTTCAGAATGGTATTGATGAGCTTCTTGTCTACCTGTTTTTGTCCCAGCTCATGCAAGATTTTTACAATGAAACCTACTACAACAGGTATGGGAAATATATGGATGAAGGCTTGTTAACAGCCCTCTGGTCTCTCACGGTGTCGTTTTTCCCACTCGGAGGCTTCTTCGGGTCACTTCTGGTGGGACCCATGGTGAACAAATTTGGCAGGTAATAAAAATAGAATTTTTTATATGTATATATAAACAATGGTGGGGTTTTGTCATGTCCTGGATAACTTACTCTCAAAAACTTCACTGAGAGTTTCAAACAGAAGCATTTTACTTAGAAAAGCAAGCAACACAGAAACTTTCCTAAACTTTTCCAAAAGTTGCTGAGACTAAATCATCTAGATGGGTTACAGGTTTTATACCTTGTCATACAAATTTTGGTGTGTGTATAAATAATTGGTTAAAGTTATACATGTCAAGTTGCCCCACAAGTGAAGGTATTTCCCCAGGCTTATAGTAATTTTGCATACCTTTCACCATGGGAGCTAGGACAAGTTCCTATCCCTTTATCTGTGCATAGCTGATTCTCGTAACAGCTTCTTGCTACTTTGCCACCCTGTCCTGATCTCCTTCTCCCCTGCCCAATACAATGAAATGACAATGAATTTATTAATTCATTGTCATAATTAACCATTTCGAGCCTTGGGATATTTAGAGAGTGTCAACCCAATACATAGTTGCAGGTAGCAATTAGCAATGCATATATAATATCACTTTAGTCAGCAATGCCCTATTTGATCTAAGCAGCTGTACTCTTACATATACTAATACATACATATGATAGGAGCCAGACATCCTAACAAGTTTTTATTCCTGGCAGGCCTTGACTGCCTGGCAGGATGTGCTTTGTGGAGGAATCTACTGGCTTTTCTGTCTGCTGTTTTCCTTTTAATGTAGGTACTTAACAGGTTTTCATTTTTTGATAGCTTACTTACGTTTTTACTTTCTGCACGTTGCAAATTTTTGGCCGTGTTTAACTGTTGCAAGCTGTTGCAAGCTGCCGTGAGTCTCCAACTGGGAAAAAGATGGGAAATAAATACAACGACAGCAACGACGACAAACGCACTCAAATATAGTTATAAACAAAACTATGTAGCTCTGCCTAGAACAGGAATATTTGCTAACATCAGTGCACGTGCTGCGGAGTACAGCACAGATTAGTCTTCCCCAATTCTGTACCTTCTGAATGTTTTAGCTGCTATCTGTCCTAACTTTTGTGAGTTGCCTTAAGTCTCGAGTTTGGGTAAAAAGGGCTACATACATAGAGAGAGCTGCTTTGGCTTCCCCTGCTTATTGGACAGGTTAGGGACCAGAGCACCGTCAGAAAGTGGAAATGGTTGAAAAGTGGAACTCATCCACTGTAAGGAACATGAAGGACTTGGAGAGGCTTGCTTGGGACTGACCAATTGTGCACACACGGCTTCTGGAGTCTCTCAGCCGGCTTTCTGGCTTTCCCCCCTCTGAGCTCACTTTGCAAGCGGCGGGGAACAGTCCCAGGCAAGCCTCCGTAGGCAAGAACCGATGGAAGCCTCCTGTTTCAATCCAGACAAGTTCCATTCATTTGACTGGGGATCCGCTCTTTCCACAGCCAAGATTTGAGACCACGCTTGCATGGGCAAGCATTCCCTAGCAAGCCTCTGTAGGCAAGTAAAAATGACAAAAGAGTGGACCCCATGTCCAAATAATGGAACTTGTCCTCAGTTTGGAAGCATTGAAAGAGCAAGTTGACAGATAATGAGGCATCAAAAGGCAGAAGCTTTCTGTCCAGTCTCCACCCAGTATGGCTGGAAAAATTCTTTGGTTTCTTTATCCATTGTGAAGAGCTATAGCTCAGCTCAGATGAGACAGGGAAGCCTTCATGGTGGGATAGTTGGTGTCATCATTAGTATAGTCATCCCTCCACATCTGCTAGGGTTATGGGCACAGGACACCCGTGAAAAAGGAAAAATCATGAATAACTCTAGGCCCTCCCAAACCATATTTAACACTCAAAAAAAGCATGATCACCATATTCAACCCACCATGGATTCCTTTGAGGTCTCAGGGTTCCTTCACAAGGCAGAAGTGGGGGGCTGGTGGGGCTTCCTGCCACCCCCACTGCTGCCCCACATCATTTTTAAGAGGGACTTACAAGCCTGGTTCGCAGTTTCTCAGTCTCACAAGGCTTGCAGTCTCTATTAAAAATGGCCCAGGGAGGCAGCAGAGCTGGCAGCAAATAATCTGTGAATAATCAAATCTGCAAAAGTGAAACTCGGTAATGTGGAGGGCTGGCTGTGCATCAGCCAGCATCTTAAGTCTGAGCTTTCTGGTATCTCTGAGAGTTTTAATACTTCTTTCCCTCTTCCTTTCTAGAAAGGGCACGTTACTGGTCAACAATATCTTCTCCATCATTCCTGCTATCCTCATGGGAAGCTCCAGGGTGGCAAAGACTTTTGAAATAATCATCGTTTGCCGCATCGTCATCGGTATATGTGCAGGTGAGTAGGAAGTGAGGGCGCAGAGCTCAATGGCAGTGTGCAGGTTTTGTACACAAAATGCTACAAAATCGAACCTCTAGCATCTCCAGTACAGAGGATCAGCTATGCATTAATTAATTAATTAATTAATTTTAAATTGAAATATTTATAACTGATCCTATATCTGAAGATCTTAGGGCAGCTTACAATGAAATAAATTTAGGACAATAAATAATAACAATAAGTTTAAAACACTAAAAATGTATTAAATCATATATCTGTTGAAAACCAGATCATTTAAAACCAGTTAGGATAGTCTAAGGAGCCAGAATGGTGTAGTGGTTTGTGCATTGGATGATGATGATGATGATGATGATGATGATGATGGTGATGTTGATGATGATGATGATTTCTACCCCACTTTTTTCCCAGTTTGGAACTCAGATTGGCTTCCAATAAATTAAAAATTACATTATTACATTAAAAATTACATCATTAAAAACTATGACTCTGGAGACTAAGGTTCAAATCCCCCGTTAGTTAGGGAAATCCCCTGGCTGACCATGGGCCAATCACACTCTCTCAGCTTTAGAGGAAGGCAAAGGCAAATCTCCTCTGAAGAAATCTTGCCAAAAAAACCCCATGATAGGGTCTCCATAAGTTAGAAATAAATTGAAGGCACACCACGACAAACCAATCCAAAACATTACAGCACAGGCACAAACTGCTTAAAATGAATTGGCTTGACTTCATGCCACAATGATGCCAGTGTTAAAATATTAAAATGTTTTTAAAAATTAATCCATTACTGCTGGAGTTGAAAATCTGACTAGGAGCAGTCCTGTTATGAGGTGGGGATATGCTGCAATGTTTTTGCTGCTCTAGCTTTGCATCCGAACTAACCTGCATGTTTGATTTATTTTATACTATTCTGTTTTTCCTCCAGGCCTGTCTTCCAACGTTGTTCCCATGTATCTTGGAGAGATGTCCCCCAAAAACTTAAGGGGATCCTCAGGGGTGGTTCCGCAGCTCTTCATCACCATTGGGATCCTGGTTGCCCAGATTCTGGGTATGCGGATGATCCTGGGAAACTTGGAAGGTAAAGCAGAACCACAGTGGCTGTTTTTGCATGTCACGCTAAACCACCATTAGTGGTTAGTTAGTTAGCCATGGTTTGCTCCTTTAGTCAAAAATGCACCAACCAAACAAATCAGAGGTTGGCCAAGATCCTTCATGAAATGTAGCCACAATGTTATCGCTCCATCACATCTCCTCTGAAACCTGCCTTAAAAAGCCAGTCAGACATCCAGAGAAGGGAGATCTTTGCTGGTGCCGAGTGGAGTGATGTGACCAGCTCTCTGCCACCAGCAAGTTGCTCTGCAACGAGTAGAAGCAGGGAACCTTGCAAGGGCCTGTCGCAAGTCTTCACCGAGGCATCCCTCACTGGTGGGAAGGGGCTGGTTGTGTCATCCTACAGCTCCTCTCTTGGCAGCGGCCCCCACCTCCGTTGCTCTGACTGGCTTTTAAGGTGGGGTTCAGGGTCATTCTCCATCACAGCAACAGCACCATGATTTGAAGGGATGCCATATAGAGGAGGGAGTGGGCTTGTTTTCTGCTGCTCCAGAGACCAGGACAAGGAGCAATGGATTCAAGCTGCAGGAAAGGAGATTCCACTTGAACCTCAGGAAGAACTTCCTGACAGTCAGGGCTGTCCGGCAGTGGAATCTGTTGCCTCGGAGTGTGGTGGAATCTCCTTCTTTTGGAGGTTTTTAAGCAGAGACTGGATGGCCATCTGTCGGGAGTGCTTTCAGGGTGTTCCTGCATGGCAGGGGGTTGGACTGGTTGGCCCCTGGGGTCTCTTCCAAATCTACATTTCTATGATTCTATGATTCTATTATCACAGTTGACAATACGAAGTAGTTACAGTGTCCTGAGTCTCACTTACAACATCATAACTAACAGATGCCAACTGCTGTTTCCCCCATTTTAGATCTGTTCCTCTCTCTCCCTTTTTATCAGCTTCTGTATCAGGTTGGCAGCTGGAGAAGGAAGCTAGGAATAAACCATGGTTCAATATTTGGACATAACAAGCCATGGTTTAAACAAGCTTAAGCCAACAACAATCCATGGCTTCTAATAGTTGCTGCAGTTTGTTTGCAGAGGCAGATTTGGATACATCAACAAACCACAGTTCAACCGAGCACAGCCGGCTTAACTGTTAGGCATGAACCCAGCCAGTGGAATAGTGGCCAAAAGTCCATCTTTGCGAGCATGGAAACATCTCCCTCTCTTTCTTCTTGCAGGATGGCCGATACTACTGGGTCTCACAGGTGTGCCAGCCGCACTGCAGCTTCTAACACTCCCATTTTTCCCTGAGAGCCCCCGATATCTGCTGATCCAGAAGGGTGACGAAGTGGGTGCCAGGAAAGGTACTGTTCCTCCCATATTATATTCTTGGACAAAGAGAGACAACGTGGAAGAGAGAGGTGCAGAACTTAGACCATTTCCGCAGTAGACTGTTATAGTGCTATTATTCCACTTTCAACATCCTATGGAATCCTGGGGTTTGCAGTTTCGGGAGGGGCCACCTGGCCCCTCCCGAAACTGCAAACCCCAGGGTTCCATAGGATGTTGAAAGCAGAATAATAGCACTATAACAGTCTAGTGTAGAAATGGCCTTGGAGGACTTTCTCCTGTTTGAATCAAGGTTCTATCAAAATAGTGATGCACGCAGAGTTTGCAAGTAACGAAGTACATAAAATAATGCTACGTGTACCCCAAGCTGTTTCTGATTTATGTCAGAAAAAAAATTTGACCCCCGTGGGCCACAAAAATGGCCCACTGGGCTAGCCACACTTTACAGCCCTGCTGTAAACCCACTCTAGGATGTGAGGGTCTTGCTTGAACATGTTGTGTGTTGGTGGGAAAAAAATTAGGCATATCAGGCAAAAAACGGTTGGTATTTTGGAGATCCAAAATAATCACAAGTTCTCGGCAAGGTTGACGTATGTGCAGCACTGGAAAGAAAAGAAACATATTGATATAGAAGAATGGAAGTTAAAAGTTCTGGATATGATAGAGATGGAAAAGTTAGCATTTTCTTTGGAGAATAAATCTATCCAGAACTTTGAGAAAGAATGGAAAAGAGTATTGGGTTGGGTAAGGATATAAATGTATGAGAAATCAAAGAAGAAATAATGTGACTGTTCTTCTCTCTGTAAGATGGAAATTATGTTTGTAGTGGAATGGAAACAAGCAATTTCAACTGGAAGATTTAAGTTCGGAAGTGAGGAGGGAGTTATTTTCGAGATAAACTTTCAATAAAAATTATACCCCCCAAAATAATAATAATTACAAGTTCTGTCATACCGTACCATAATCTTCAACTGTCCTGATTTGGCAGGGAAAATCCTGATTAATCCTCTACTCTCTGTGGTTTTCTGCCTATTTCCCTTCCCTGTAAATTTTTTCCCCACCTTTCTTAACCCCTTCAGCGCTGAAGAGGCTGCGAGGCTGGGACGACGTGGACGATGAAATAGAGGAGATGCAGCAAGAAGACCAGGCGGAAAAGGCCGAGGGGCGGATGTCTGTGTTCACTCTTTGCACATTCCGGGGACTCCGTTGGCAACTGATTTCCATCATCGTGATGATGATGGGGCAGCAGCTCTCTGGAGTGAATGGGGTAAATAACAACCATCCAAATGTTTAAGAATTCACAGGAGTCTGCGAGATCGTCTTGCCCCAAAATGGGAAACGTGCTTAGGTCTGGCGATTCAACGTGCTCCAGACGTCAGGGGGCTGTACAATTTTTCAAACCCTCAATCTTAAAACATTTTTCAGAAGCTGGAAAAAGCCTGTCATGCTCTGTAGCGGTCATGGGGGGAGACTATTTGGCTATCTCCACTCCTCAAAGCAAACAGCAACCATGATTCACAGGTTCAAAGCAAACAACAACCATGATTCACAGCAAACAACAACCAAGAGAGGGCTTTGTTTAAAAATTAGAAGTGACCAGAAGTCACCTCCAGTTCTGAAGAAAGTCCCCCACAAACACAACTAAAAGCACAGCAGAACGGGGCTTAGCAACATTGGAAAAGGTGGTGGCCGTTTCCATACCTTCCAATTGTCCCAAGTGCAGGGACTGTTCCTATTGATCCTCTAGCATCCCACTTTTTCAGCTGCTTCTAAAATGTCCCAGTTTCTTTTTCCTCTTCCCTCTTTCCCCCTTGGTCCTCAACATATTTCAATTGGTGTAAATGGAATTCAAAGTGCAAAAGTACTCTGCACTCAACTCAGGCCATTTCTGCACTATCCTGTTATAGCGCGATGATTCCACTTTCAACATCCTCTGGAATCCTGGGGTTTGCAGAAACTGCAAACCTCAGGATTCCAGAGAATGTTGAAAGTGGAATCATTGCGCTATAACAGGCTAGTGTGGAAATGGCCTCAGTGCAAGGCAGAACACATGAGAGGGTAGACTATTGACCTTCCCAGTGGGCTCAGGCAAAAGCAAACTGCTGCAGCCATTCCTAGCTTATGTGCTCTTCCTAATTAATAACTTCCGCCATCTTGACCACAATCTCGTACCGTCCACTGTTCCCCAGATGAAAACTAGGCGATGGGTGGCCACGCAACATCAGAGTGAGGTCAAGATGGCAAATGTTATTCATGATAAAGAACACACAAACTAGGAGAGGCTTTAGCAGTTTGCCTATTGGGAAGGGCAAAAATTTCCCCCTTCTCTCCTCTCCCCTGCTGCTGAGTGGAGTGTGGTTTTTTACACTTTGAACTAGTTTTCAGAAATTGAGGTAATCTGAGGACAAAGTAGTAGGGCTATAATAGCGTAGTGTGGATGTAGACAAATATTTGCTAGAGTCAACAGCCCACAAAAACAATGCAAGGTGTAGGACTGAGGTGGGAGAGGTAGGAACGGTTTCAAATAACAGAGGGTGGTCGGGAAGGAACTGGGGAATGGTAGAGACAGTAAGACAAGTGTGTTTAGGCTTGGCTTTGCTGCTGCGGCTGGGAACTGACTACAAGATTGTTTTTATCTGATTGCAGGTTTACTACTACGCTGACAAAATCTACCTGAGCGCAGGGGTGAACGCAAACGATGTGCAGTTTGTCACCGTAGGGACGGGGGCGGTCAATGTCGTCATGACTTTCCTAGCGGTATGGCTACTCTTTCAAAATCTTACTTAAGCAACCAGGAGCACTGCTGGATGCCCCATATAATCCCACTCAGCCTGAGGGCCAAATTCAGTTTCAGAAAAGTCTTTGGGGGCTGTAGGGGAAGCCAAAGGCAAACGGGTAGGACCAAAACTGGAAGTACAGGCATAACTAAAGTTAACAACGCCTCTGACAATGAAGCTCCTTTTGTAAAGGCTTTTTATTCCTGCCCAGATCCCTCCTGGATTTTCTTCCTCATCCATTGTCTAGCTGGACTTTTTTTTAGCAGCATCAGCATTAGGAGTATGGGGAACAAGGGCTGGAGAAAGACAGACTTCAGGTTGCATCAATGTGTCTGCATAAACTGCAAGAAACAAAGCTCGAGCTAGAAAAGAGCAGGATTCTGCTCTAGCTGATCTTACCGGAGCTGTTTGTCCCTGCCTACAGCAGGCAGGTAAACGGCAGCTGCCTCCAGAATGCCTTAATGAACATGTGTGAACAGCAAAACAGAGAGAAAAGGGGCAAGCAGATAAGTCTGCCTCCCCGGCTCCCTCCAGCATGTTAAAAAGGTATTGATCTGGCCACCAAAATGAAACGATATAGGAAATGAGGTGCCTGATGAAAGAAAAAAAAATTCTCAGTGTATGCGTTTGGGACAAAGCCTTCAGTGATCTCTAGAAGGTTCCAAACATTTACTTCTGCAAGGTTTACCTGACTCACTGCAAATATTGTTGCTGCTTACCTTGATTTCTGTCTCAGACGGGAGGGGATGTTAAAATCAAAGTGGCATGCAATATAAAACAAACCAATCATTTTCTGTTGTTGTGCCTTCGAGTTGTTAGGGACCTAAGATTTGTTAGGGGTGGGTTGCCTTGGCCTTCCTCCGAGGCTGAGAGAGTGTGTGACTTGCCTAAGGCATGACTGAGCAGGGATTCAAGCCCTGCTCTTGAGAGTTATACTCCAGTGCTCAGACAATTGCCCCACACTGGTACTTTCTAGATAACTTTAGAGCAGCAAAATGTACACATAGTGGTCACTATCAGCAACAGGAACAGCAATGTTATTGAGATGGCAGTGCAATAGGCTTCAAGCAGAAAAGCACTGCAGTCTAAAGTTTAAGAAAGCATCTCTGATTTCAGCCTTCTTCCTCCATATCTTGTAGGTGTTTATCGTCGAGTCTTTGGGCCGGAGAATTTTGCTGCTGTTTGGTTTTGGCATCTGCTGCGTGGCCTGTGCTGTGTTGACCGTGGCTCTGAATCTCAAGGTCTGTGACTGAACGCTCGGCCTGGGGAAGTTGCCAGGGTGGGGGCTGTTGGTACCTGGGTGGGATTTGTGACAGCCATGCCACAAGGTCCCACAGGTCATGGCTGTGTGCCCATCGTTTTGGAGAAATTCCCTGGTTGCCACTGGGCAAACAAACCCATGACCTGAATCCTATTGATAGATCTCGACTGGAATAGGGCCGCTGAAGGCACTGTTGAACAGTGGATCAGCGCTTACGAAAATCCAGTTGAACTAATGGATCTACTCTACTTGGGAATACCCATAGGATTTCTCTCTCTCACTTTGTCCTGCCTCCTTTACCCACCTTCCTGGGAGTAAGTGACATTGCACTGAGAAGATATGTACATATCCTCCAACTCACCCACACTGATAAGGACAGATCAATTAATCTTCTGCTGTCCCAATCGGAACATCAACATACACAATCAGGGACAAAGACAGTAAACCAGAACACCACAACAACATGTGGAATAAAATCCCCAACACCCAACCAGTCACTACCCATTTCAGCACCTTAAACATAACTCAGTCACTTAAGACGATGAGTCAAAGAGGAAGGTCTTCAACCCTTTATGAAAACAGGTGAGACCCTCCTCCAATTGGAGGTCCAAAGGAAGACCGTTCCACAAATATGGAGCCAGATCTTGAAAGGCTCGCAGCCATTTGCCATGCAAAAGGGCCCCTGGAGCATCGCACGACTGCAAGGAATGGTCCACACGATGCACTCACAATCGCACGACGTTCCAGGACCTGGTGGGCACCAATCATGCACTATTTCATTTTTGGCTTTCAGCCAAAAATGGTGCGCGCTTGCACATCACTCTGGGGGCCCGTGTGCACTTGCCATGCATGCAGAGCTCCAGAACTGCGGCGCTTGCACTTCCTGCCCCAGCGCAGCCTGGGAAATCCCAGGCTGCACTGCGGACAGAAGAAGAGGGGCTCTCATGCTACCTGCTCGCAAGCAGGCAGCAGCTGTGGAGCTGAAGCAATGGGGACACAAGAGGCTGCTCATGGGATCCCCACACCCCAGCTCCGCAAAAAGGTGAGTTGCGGAAAGGGCCCTGGACGTTGTTGTATGCGTTGGTGGAACAGACAATAGTCCTTTGCCTGCAGATCTCAAATTCCCGGATGGAACATACCATGCAAACTGAGGTGCGAGGCACTGAGGGAGGTTAAAATGCAAAGCTTTAAATTCCAGGAAACAGGCCCTGGTCTGAACTGGTAGCCAGTGAAGGGATCTATGGGGAGAAGAAACAGGTGAATATTTCAGCAGGTTTAAAACAACCCAGATAGCATTGTTCTGAATTAAAATCTGAGGAAGAAGGGAGCAGGAAGGTAAACTTGCCAGTAAATGGTTACAATAATCCAGGCATGAGATAACCAAGGCCTGGACACACGAATGGGCAGTCTTTACAGTCAGGAACCCAGTTTCTCCTCCCACTTTCCTCCTTAGTCCTCAGTTTACTTCAGTTGCCACAAACTGAGTTTAAAATGCAAAAGTAATTTTCACTCAATTAATTCAGCTGGGGGAGAGGACAAGTGCGGGTGCAGTCGTGACCTTCTCAGTATGCTTAGGCAAAAGCAAATTGCTGCAACTTCATCTACCTGCTATGTTCCTTCTCTTTAATAACTTCTGTCATCATGACCACTCTCTGATGTTATTGGGACACATGTGTCCCTGTTTCCATCTGTGAAATGTTAGAGAGTATGCACTGATTCCTCAGTTCTGAGAAATGAGTCTAAGCAGCAATGACATCTCTCCCAACAGTCCATCTCTTGGATGCCTTATCTCAGTATAGCCTGTGTCATCTCCTACGTCATTGGGCATGCCGTCGGAGCAAGTAAGTTTGCGCTTTCCTCTGCTTTGAGGAAAACAGCTGATTTCAGTTCAATATTCTAGATAGCCTTTCCCAACCTGGGCCTTTGGGATGGGTTGGACTACAGCTGCCATCATCCCTATGCAGCATATGCAATGGGAATTATAGGCCATTTCCACACTAGACTCTTATAGCGCAATTATTCCACTTTCAACATCCTATGGAATCCTGGGGTTTGCAGTTTAGGGAGGGGCCGGCCATAGTCTCATTCTCAACACATCTGGAATGCACAATGCTGGGAAAGATTTCCTAGCAGATATATTCATCTGTTCTCTGGTGTGCCTATATTCTGTGCATCTGATGGCCTTAGAAATGTCAGTTCTGATTTTGAAGCCCTACGAGTTTCTAGTCCTTATGCTGAAAACGTAAGATTGAAAACATGCTGTCATTAGCTAGTTAACCTTCAGAAACTGAGCAAAGAGACTGGACCAAAATTTGCTTCTAGCCATCAACTGAGTCCGATTTTCTTTTTATTAAATAAAATATAAAATTGAATCTCATTTTTCCCATGCATGGGCCCATAGGCATAACATTAATGCAGGTGGATGCCTTTGCCCTGGGCCTAGAGATGGAAATTTTCTCTTGTCTTGGTCTGGTGACAAAGAGTGAAAAATCTCGAAATTCTTCTCCCAAGAGTCAAGAGTGCAACAGTTTTCCATGGAGTGCAAGACTTTTTTGTGTGTGCAAATTACACAAACCCCTTGGTCAATCAAAGCACAAAACACACTATGGCTGCAATCCATCATAGCTGGGGCCATTTCTGCACTAGCCCGTTATAGTGCTATGATTCCACTTTCAACATCTTATGGAATCCTGGGGTTTGCAGTTTCAGGAGGGGCCGGTTGAAGATGTTGAAAGTGGAATCATAGCACTATAACAGGCTAGTGCGGAAATGGCCTGAGTGTATAGGGTACATTTATTTCCCCCCGGACCTACTGTAAGAGCTGGTGAAACCTCATGGCCATTTGTGTCTGAAGAAGAGCAGTGGGGAGACCACAGAACTATCTGGCCGGGTCTCCCAACCAGCCACAAAGCTATTATATCTTCCATTGAGCTCTGCCAGGGTTCTTTAGAGTTCTCAGCCACCGAAGTAATTTTGCATCTCACAATGGTGACGCAGCCAGATGGTTCGGCAATTTCTCTCCACTCTCTTCTAGGGACGTACAGTCACGAATAGGAGGCTTCACCAGCTCTGCAGCAGGTCATGGTGAGGGGGAGGCTTTGGATATCGTGGAGGAGGAAGGGAATACAAACAGAAACAGGCATATTAGATTAATTTATGCCTACTTAGGCCACTAACAGATTGCCAACCTACATTAGCTGCTGCCTTGCTGAATGGGCTGTTAGGAAACATTGGATGAACTGTTTCTGATTTTTTGATCAATAATCCCATCCTTCTGTGTTTGCTCTGAATGCATGCATGTGTGCTTTGCTTTGCAAGACCAAAGAGACTAATTTTGCACAGAGATTTGTGCAAATTGCAGACATCTTGGCCAGGAACTTCTCCTTTATTTACAATAGTGAGCAAACAAACTTGCCATCCCTTTATATGACATTTCTAAATTGGACTCATAATTTTTCCCGCAGGGGGAGGGCCCACTTGTGGGTAGCTCAGCGTATGTAATCTGCCACGTCCTTTCATGACAACCTCTGCAACCATATTTCTCTCCTCCCAGGTGCCGTTCCAAGTGTGATGATCATAGAGATGTTCCTCCAGTCCTCTCGCCCTGCAGCGTTCATGGTGGGAGGGTCGGTTCACTGGCTCTCCAATTTCACTGTCGGGCTGGTCTTCAATTATATGGAGGTAAGGAGGTGAAGGATTCCTGACTCTTTTTCTTAGGACGCAATTATACAGAGCTTGGAAACATTGGCTGCAATTCTGGATCTTCTCAACATAGGATAAATATCCCCCACTGGAGTTCTGCTACACCAGAACTATGCAGTTCCTTTACTGGATACCCCAATAGTTGAAAATGTGATGGACACAAAAGCCTGCAACCCAACATCCCCTCAGCACAAATGCCATCCAAACGTTTCTAAAAGTGTGCGATGTGAAGCAGTATGTTCCAGGAATAGGTTTACAACTTGGTGCTCTTAGTTGTGCGTGAACTAATCTGTAACCAAGGCCATTTCTGCACTAGACTGTTATAGTGCTATTATTCCACTTTCAGTATCCTATGGAATCCGAGGTTTGCAGTTTAGGGAGAGACCTTTGAGGCCCCTCCCTAAACTGTAAACCCTAGGATTCCATAGGATGTTGAAAGTGGAATAATAGCACTATAACTGTCTAGTGTGGAAATGGCCTGAGTAAAATCTCCAACCAATAGTGAAGCCTGTAGTGGTCTTTGTAGGGTAAAAAAGGGGTTTGAATTAAGGAGCGCACAGTTGCTCTGCTAATTCCTCCTCTCTCCCATTCGCTCCATCTTTGACCATGATTGATTTTGTTTCCTTTCTAGGCGGGACTTGGGCCTTACTGCTTTCTGATCTTCTGTGGCATTTGCTTGGTCACTGTCATTTACATTTTCATCATCGTTCCGGAAACCAAGAATAAAACCTTTATGGAGATCAACCAAATCATGGCCAAGAGGAACGGCATCGAGGAGGCCAACAAAGAGGAGCTCGCGGATTTCACCACCATCTCTGTGCCTTACATCAAGAAGGGCGAGGTGGAGAGGAACAGTGCCCTTTAAGGTGGCTCCTTTCTTGCCCAGGATTGGTCACCCTCCAACTTTTCCTTGGTTCCAGACCAAGTGGGCTCCAGATGGTCCATGCCATCCTCGATTTTCTTCCCCACATTGTCGTGGGCTTAGGTGTAAATAAATCTGTGCTGCTGTGTGTGGCTTTTTGTAAAAAAGAGTGTCTCTTCCTGAATCTTATCAGTCCTTAAGGACAACAATGTGCCCTCCCCCCAGTCCAAAAAGGATGTTACCCCTTTCTCTGCTAGTACAGATTTTGCAGTCTCTGAATACCTCACTTATGAAAAGATAATACCTTCAACATCCTGATTTGACAA